>JAXIVH010000936.1:12500-36664 GCA_036785325.1 Urophycis tenuis | reverse complement strand
TGTTATTAGACCCATTAGTTTAGCTTAGCTGACGCATGGGAAAGTCACACAATGAGCCCACATGCGCAGTATATGTAGCCGTATATGTAACTGGTTTTTGCTCAAATTTTTGCAGTGGTCACAGCAGCTAGCCAAGACCAACGCTGATGTCACTTCCATTTCATTTGAGCGCTGAAAGCTTGAGCAACATCGCATGTGGCGTTCAAGTACCGCACGATCACAGCGTAATACAGGACCGGTGCGCTGGAGTGCTTCTGACGACCTAGCATGAGTAGCTACAGCCGCACTCAGGGCTTCCTCCAGGGAAACGTTAGCCTGGGCGTCCGGGACCTGCTGGGTTTTTTCAGCCAAAAGAGGGTTGTGTGTATACTGTATATATATATATACAACCCTCTTTTGATGGTAGGAAACGAGAGCCATCCAAACGCTATCCGCTTGTGTTGGACAGGGGCTGACCGGTCATCTGTCGTTTCTGGGGAATCGGGCCGGGCCCGTTCTGCAGAAATCTACACCGAGCGGATTAATGAACTAATTCATGTTGGAACCGCGCGGTCATCCAGCACCAGCCTGACTGCCCCATATGGCCGTTTCTGAGTCCCAGCCCCCGGTCTCAGAACAGCCTTGGGGAGACGTTTAGACGAGCTTAAACGCATTCTGTTGGCAGCGTCGGCAGCGTTCAAGTGAAACATTTGTGCATGAACAGAAAAGGAAAAGTATCATGTACAGTATATCTATATATATATATATAGATATATGTTTTTTTGCTATCTATTTGCTAACGCCTTTCAGCAGATGAACCACCGAGGGACCACGGTGCTACATTAAAGCGTTCCACTTCATTATGGAAACTGATGGGCTCCTAATGAGCCACAGCGCGTATATGTAAACACACTTCAACTAACGTATGAGAGCCTCGCAAAGTGCATTTCCATGAGTTATTACAGGGACAGGTTCTTTTTTATGAAGCCTTGTTCTAAGTAGACATCAAATAAATGTAGATTGGTAGGGGCCCCAAGGAGCAGGAAGCGATAGCAAATACACATAGGAAAGTGGTTTTTGATAGTCGCTTGTTTCGCCACGGAAGACTTCATTTAAAGTTAACACTCCCACTACGAGTCATTTTTCTTTTGATGTCGGGGGGGGGGGGGGCAAAGTTGCACACTCTTAATCTTTAACCACCGGCTAGGGAGTAAATTATCCAAAAATGGGTGTGTTTTTTTTTTTTCTTTCTGCCAACAGCTCTCCAAATGCTCCTTCCTGTCTGGGCTTGAGATGGAGGTGCTAGAGGAGATTTGGTCAGTTAAGTCTTGGAAATGAATGATTTTCACTTCCCTCTCCTCCGGGGGGGCCCCAAGGTCTCGGATGCCGGGTCGTGACACTCCAGCCTTGAGAAGCACCGACAGACCGAAGATTCCCACCAAGATAAAGCCGGCCGCAATCTGCTGAGTTGCAAGAAGGAGAAAAAGTAAATGGGCTCTAATATTCTCTGAGCCGTCCTTAGAATGTCAATAAATATCACGCCAAATGGAGAGGTTTTGAACAGCTTAAGACACGACCTCAGCTTATGATAGCGCCAGAGATAGCGTCGTAGAAGGAGCCAGCCATATCTATTCCTAAATCTTCAGTGAGTTAGATTTTGTTCAACTAGAGCATCGCGCAGAAAATAACAAAATTACAATTCTGGTCAGCAGGGCTCCCAAAAAAAAAACTAAAGTAGGTGACAAAATGACTTCAGCATCTGTTGTTTTACTTCACATTGGAGGTGTAAACGGTTTGTCCAAAAGCACCAAAGTCCAGCAGAGAAAAGCTAAACTAAATAGTCTAAATAGATTCTGTAAATCTTTTCATTTCCACTTGCAGTCAATGTCTCCCCAGGTTCAAGGCATTTATGTTGATGGCCACACATTTGCGTCTTGCAAAGCTGAAATAGTATGAAAATAATATGATCAGGCAAAGCCTGGCAGGCATCCCACGTATTTTAAAGACTGCCCTGTGCATCATCATCACTCTGTACATTTAGGAGACACCTTCCTAAAATGAAACACTTTTATTCAACACAAAGTATGTACATGCATGCTGTTTGTTAGGTTTTATTTGTTGACAAAAAACAACATTTTACTGGACATAATCTTAACTGGGCCGCTTACCGGTATGAAGAATGTGACACCTGGATGCCTTTCGCTGTGATTTTGGAACCGCATCCTGAATGGGTGTTGCAGGAGTGCTTAAAACCCAAACGTGTTTCTCCTGTGAATTAGCACTCTCGTGGCTTTCCAGTGGATTCGCTTTGTATCCTTTTTTCAGTCTTTCTTTTTCTCTTTCCATAAAAGGATATTCTTCTCCTGAAACTCTGTCTTATTTCAGCCAAAATTGAATTAGGGAATACTGCCTGCCGTTAACGGCCATTGTGTTGGCAGGGACAGATAGAAAACAATAAAAACAAACACCAACAGATGGAACCCTTCACAATGAGGCTATTGTCGCGCCGCGGCGCCGGCCCGGTTCCTCCTTGCTAACTGTACTGAGGGGCTTTAAGGACCGCCGCCCTGCTATCTGGGGTGATGGCGCCGCAACGCCAGCTCTCCCCCAGTCTTTCTCTCTCTTTCTCTCTCCCTCTCTCTCTCTCTCTCTCTCTCTCTCTCTCTTCTCTCTCTCTCATCTCTCTCTCTCTTGCGCTGTCTTATGCAAAAAGAATGCTTGGCTGGGCACTTTCACCGCAGAACGGTGTAATCTCTCATATGTGAAAATTGAGATACGCCCGAGAATTCACTGTCGTATTTTGACCGCGGGCTCGATAGCTGCCCGGCCTTTTAAAACCCCCCCCCCCCTGTCAACAAATGGACCTCACTGCACCACGGGGAGGAGAGAGATTGTCGTAAAATGGACTCGTGGGAATAAATCGATGCTCGTAAAGCACAGCGGGAGAGACATGGGTGAAGGCGCGCGAGGCTATGCAGCCCGCGCTAGCTTGCCGGCCGGCCGTTAGCTTCGAGTGCGCGTGCGAGTGTTGCGCCTCACGAGCGTCAAATGAGATTACAAGAATTATCGGGTGTTTAACACGCAGAAGGCCGACTTCATCGTCTCAGCGTGAAACTCATAACGGGGAACGTGACAGAGCAGCCGCTGATACACATGTTTAAAGTAAACTGTAATACCCAGTTTCCCTTCGGGGATTAATAATAATAATAATAAAGTCTCTCTATTACGCAACGTATTCAACGATTGTGTGTGTTTTTTTATACGTACAATGCAAACACAAGGCGTGTGGATGTGTTGCACGGCAGTAGCTTAGTGGGTAGAGCGGGTGGACAGAGCGGGTCGTCCACTGACCGTAGAGTCGGGCGGTTCGATCCCCACCTCCCTCCTCAACTGTCCGACATGTCGAAGTGTCCTTGAGCGAGACACTGAACCCCCGACTTTCTCCCCGGGCTGCTGAACCTAGCAGCCCCACTGCTCCTATGTACCATAGGATGGGCCTAATACGGACAAACAAATTTCATTCCCATATCTAAAAAATACTGAGAATGACCAATATAGTTTATAGACCGTAGTACCTTACCTCGCCATCCCTGTATCTCCCTCTAACTCACTCGATGCACACCCGAATCGATAAGCAGAGTGCGTAAGTCTGGGTCTTGTAACTTATAACATCGTTTGGCCCCAGTTGTGATCATTATTGTCGGATTCCCCTCGTGTTTACCCTTAAATCCCATCTCTGGCCGACGGACTGCGCGCCTGATCCACGTCTCCACGGCAACTTGACTACTAGCTGTCAGGGTTGACGTTTGTTTTTTTTCAATCATCAAAATAATGGGAACAGACTAACTTTGGCTGTCAGGGGATGGGGCTTGTCCAAATATGTTGACATTTTTTTTTTGTGTAACGTCAAGTGGATCATTTATTTTAAGAAGCTGCACTTTGGCGATCCGTTTGGAAAACATTTTGTCTGCAAGACTGTGTTTTTTTACCATTACAAATGACTTTTTTCCCTGATTATATGTTCAGAGGCGGGCCAATCATCCACACATGTGTGCCCTATGTTCTTTGTTCTCAGGTACATATTCAAGCATGAAGTGTGCAATGTTTTATAAGGGTTGCCTGGTGAAATGTGTGAAGCGTGGACTGTGGGATTTACATGCTGTGGGATCGAGAGGGTTTGGCTTCATGGGGGCGGGGGTGGTGGTGGTGGTGGTGGTGGGGTGGGGTGAGATCTGGGGGTGTATGAGAGTACCTATAAAATAGAGAGCGCACACACAAGGGCCTGACCGGGTATATCTGCTAGCCTAGTGTGGATCAGCTATAATTTATACATGGCTGAGAGAGAGAGAGAGAGGAGAGAGAGAGAGAGGAGAAGAGAGGAGAGAGAGAGAGAGAGAGAGAGAGAGAGAGAGAGAGAGAGAGAGAGAGAGAGAGAGAGGAGAGATGAGAGAGAGAGAGATGAGAGAGAGAGAGAGAGACGAGAGTAGAGAGAGAGGAGAGAGAGAGAGAGAGAGAGAGAGAGAGAGAGAGAGAGAGAGAGAGAGAGATGAGCGCAGTGTCCCGTCATGGCATTCTTTAAAGCCCTTTCTCGCGGCTTCATGTGGCTGAAAGGGAAAGATTGGTGAATAGCTGTTGAGGGATGGAAGAGGTGGTGGTGGTGGTGTGGTGGTGGTGGTGGTGGTGGTGGGTCTAATCACAAACTGGGCAGAAGTCACATAAATTCCCCAGGGCTGCACAGCAAGTGTCCCACATCCCTAGCTGGAGAGAATAACTCCCTAAATGAAGCTAGAGGCACAGTACAACCAAAACATTAGGGTATATATACTGTATATATATACAGTATATATAGTGGTGCTCTTGGGTCAATGAATAGCACAATGGACTTAGAAATTCTGTGGAAGACCAAAGGTGGACCCTTGATTTATGTACTGCTCAAATACAATCTAAAATGGATGAGTAAGCTTACGCTGTCTATAGATCGGAAGGTCTCTGCCTGCATGTGCGTCAGCCTCCTGGTCCAGGATGCATTGTGTTGCACGACATGCGTTGCCTTGCATTCCCCGCGCGTGCGTTTACTCCATCGACCCGCGTGAGGACGAAGCGATTTGTATCGGAGCAGAATTAACGGCGCGACAGCCAACGGTCTCCGGGCGTGTGACGGAACGCGTGTACAGTCTTTAAGTGGCCCGTGCCCGTGCCAACCACGCTTCCCAGAGTCTGCTTGAATCACACTGAGCCAAGACAGGCTCTGAGGAACAGGGAGGGAGCCTTTTCTTTTTTTTTTTTTTTTGTTCCAGGATAGGATTTAATAAACGTATGTTGAGACAGATGCTAAGTTATTGATGTAGGAGAGCTGAAGGGCAGCTGAGCAGCGGTCTAAGGTGATGCCAGTCATTAGTCACACGCGCATGCGCGCGTGCAGGATTTACGATCAGATACCGAGCCGCTTGAGAAAGAACAATTAAAAAAATCGCATCTAAGGGAAAGTAATTATCAAATGGCGCCATCAGTTCAACACAATGACAATTAAAACGCCTCGCGTTTTTTTTTGTTCATTACCCCTTTTTCTTTTTTTTTTTTTTCTCTTTAGACACATTTGGACAGCGCGAAAATACAACGTTTTAATGAGCCGGAGCGCCGTTGAACTTTGATTGTCCCGGCCATTTCCAATTAAACCCGGGGTTCAGTGTAATTTGGTTTTCCTCACGCTTGTCTCCCAAAATAAAAGCGTGTGCGCATCTCTTAATTATTCCTCATCTCCTCCATCCACAGAACTTTGTGTTTTTGTGTGTGCGGTGGCTGGCAGGAGTGAAGGTCCGTCTCCCCCACTACCTCCTCCTCCCCCCCCCCCAGAACCCCTTCATGTTCGCAATCCCCCCCCCCCCCCCCCCACACACACTGATGGCGCGCCTCCCATTCATTCCACTCCCCTTGATGTTAACCCGTCTTGATGTTATTTTGACCGTGCTGCAGCTCGGCCCGAGTTGGTCAATTAAAAACATTATTTACAGCGAGGGAAAAAAACAAGAGTTTCTCCTTCAGCGCGCCACGGAGACAATGGAACACACGGTCGGGATGAAATATTAAATAAGGCACGCACGCACGCGTACACGCACACACACGTACACGCACGCGCACGCACGCACACGCACACACGCGTGCCTCCCCGACATAGAGCAGGAGATGTGAATGGTACTCTATACAATTTCCAGCAGTCAGGTCGTTGGTATAGCAACCATTTTTCAAGGCCGCCGGTCCCCCCCACCCCACCCCCCCCCCCCCCCCCCCCACCCCCCCCCGCACCCGGTCCTTTCAGAAACATTTAAACAAATGCGGTGCTGCTGCCGCCGCCGCACTTGCTTGCAGCGCTCGGCGGTAAGTGAGGCCGCCAACGAGAGAGAGAGAGAGAGAGAGAGAGAGAGAGAGGACATTTATTGTACACATCTCAGACCTCATCATCCTCGCCCGTCCCTTTCAGCCACACAGCGGGGGGGGCAACACCACCAGCACTACCACGCCTGGGCGGCACGGGTGGATCGGTCACAGATGTGAGCGAGAGAAACACACTTAGTTTCTGTACTTTTGTTGTACTTTGTTTGGGAGCGAATACGCCCGCAACAGGCTTGAGCGCGCGCACACACGGCTCACGCGCACCACACGCACCACACACACACACGCACACACGCACACACACACACACACACACACACACACACACACACACACACCTACGCACCGCCTACGCACGTACGCGCCTACGCACATGTGCTAAAAATGTTGAAGGGCAGCGGCAACAGAGTTGAATGAAGTTGAATGCGCTGCGTCCTTCTGCGAACGTCTCGCTGAGGAATCCGTTGAATCAGAACCGGGAGGAAAGCGGGCGAGCGAGAGAGAGAGAGAGAGAGATTCTCCTACTGATATTTAAATGGCACCATTCAGAAGGGGAAATATAGAGGCAACGAAGACTCCGTGGGGAACGGCTGATGCACAAAGACCGGGGGGGGTCCATAGTCCTGTACCCTAGAGGACCCTCTCTTTGGAGAAGACTTACACCTGAAAACAATTCAAAGCCATCTCGAGTGAAGCTGGAGAGGCAGATGAGGGGCAGCCATTCAAATGATCCGGCTCACTTTCATTATTTACTTAAATGTCACACCTGATTAGGATTTAGTTTATTAATAAGAGGCTCGACATGCACATAAATTGAAAGACTTTATGATATATTTCTTTGGTCAATCTACACAGATGATGTATACGTGTAGTATATACATTTACGAAATATGTACGTTTCCCAATCCACACAGTACGCAAACGGCACATTTAAAGTAATATTGTGAATGAATTGTGCGCCTTGGTGGTTCCGGTTGAGCATCTGTTAACAAACAAGAACATTTGTATGAAAAAGCCAAGAGAGAATTCAGAGAATTCACGCTTTTTGCGCATTCGTACTATACATCGTGTGTGTGTGTGTAGGTTGATGAAAAGCAAAAACAAAACAAAATGGCGACCAACGGGTCGATCCAACCTTCCAGATGTCGCTGACATTTTGTTCTCGCCGCGCTCGACCGAGCTGAAAGAAAAAAAGGGGTCTTTTTCTTTTTCTTTTTTTTTTGTTGCCTCAGTTGATCAAGTGGTCATCGAGCAAACATTTCAGAAAAGGCTCATCCAATCACGGCCAGCCAACGGTCGGATGAGCACAGGGGGGGTAATCAAATAATCAACTCTAAAGGACACAACCTTTTAGATCATTTTTATTTATTTTTTTGCCTCGAGATCGAGTCTGAAGAGGGCTGTGGTTAAAACGTCAAACAACACGGAAGCGCCCTTTCTTCACACGCCGCCTGGCTTCCGCGGCGCCGGTGGGATGGCGTTTTGCCCACGGGCGCCATCGCACGCTTGCTCACATCGCTGACGAGTGACGACCGACGTGAACGTCTTGTGTGTGAATACTCGAATAAGGGAAATGACGGCTGTCAAACCACCGCAGTTCCGCGTGACGCGATGCGCGGCTGTTTCGCTTCGAAACGTCGGCACTCGGCTGCCGCCACCGTTTCGACGCACATGGCGGCCGCCGCAGAGCGTGGCCCAGGATCATGACCGCCTCCCTCCCCCTGTGCCCTACGTTCAATACTCTGTGCCGTTTCTTTATTTACGTGGTGGTGCAGGGCGGAGCGATGTGGTGTATGTGGTGCGAGGTGGTTGTAGGTGGTGTGGGAGGTACAAGGTGGTGCGAGGTGGTGTAGGTGGTGCGAGGTGGTGCAGGGCGGAGCGAGGTGGTGTAGGTAGTGTGAGGTGGGTTGAGGTGGTGCGAGATGGTGTGGGTGGTGCGAGGTGGTGTGGTTGGTGTAGGTGGTGTGGGTGGTGTGAGGTGGTGTGGGTGGTGCGAGGTGGTGCAGAGCGGAGCGAGGTGGTGCGGGGTGGTGTGAGTGGTGCAAGGTGGTATGAGGTGGTGTAGGTGGTGCGAGGTGGTGAGGTGGTGCAAGGTGGTGTAGGTGGTGCGAGGTGGTGTGGGTGGTGCGAGGTAGTGCAGGGCGGGAGCGAGGTGGTGTAGGTTGTAGGTGGTGTGAGGTGGTGTGGGTGGTGCGAGGTGATTTGAGTTGGTGTGAGGTGGTGTAGGTGGTGCAAGGTGGTGTTGGTGGTGCGAGGTGGTGTAGGTGGTGCGAGGTGGTGCGAGGTGGTGTGGGTGGTGCGAGGTGGTGTTGGTGTGAGGTGGTGTAGGTTGTGTGAGGTGGTGTAGGTGGTGCGAGGTGTTGTGGGTGGTGTAGGTGGTGCGAGGTGGTGTAGGTGGTGCGAGGTGGTGTAGGTGGTGTGAGGTGGTGTAGGTGGGGTGGGTGGTGCGAGTGGTGTAGGTGGTAGGTGGTGTGAGGCGGTGTAGGTGGTATGGGTGAGTTGAGGTTGTAGGTGGTGTAAGGTGGTGAAGGTGGTGCAGGGCGGAGCAAGGTGGTGCGAGGTGGTGTGGGTGGTGCGAGGTGGTGTAGGTGGTGTGAGGTGGTGTGGGTTGTGCGAGGTGGTGTATGCGGTGTAGGCGGTGTGAGGTGGTGTATGCTGTGTGAGGTGGGATGAGGTAGTGTGAGGTGGTGTTGGTGGTGTAGGGTCGTGTAGGTGGTGCGAGGTGGTGCGGGATGGTGTTGGTGGTGTGAGGTGGTGTAGGTGGTGTAGGTGGTGTAGGTGGTGCGAGATGGTGTTGATGCTGTAGGTGGTGCGAGGTGTGTAGGTGGTGCGAGGTGGGGGACGGCGCGGCGTGCGGCGTAACGAGGCGTTCACACTGAAGCCCCGGCGGGTCAGACAGACCCATCAGTCAGCACCACCCTGACAGCTGCTTATCGATCAGCCGGCCCTTTTATTTATTTTTTCTAATCTCTATCTTTGGTGGCGGGGAGAGAGAAAGAGAAGAGAGAGAGAGAGGAGAGAGAGAGAGAGAGAGAGAGAGAGAGAGAGAGAGAGAGACAGAGACAGAGATGAAGAAGAGACGAAAGTCCCCGCCCCACTAATTCTCCCTGCTGTCCGCCGCCATACGCCCCCTTATCTCTCAGCACATCTGCAGCAGACCGTGATGGGCCCTATCTCTCCCCCCCACACACACTTGCAAGCGAGCCTTCGTCGGGGAGGGGGGGAGGGGGGGGGCCCAGCCCGGCCGACAAGCGCCCATCCGAGGGACGCGAAACCGCAATCTGAGGTTTCGAACGCAATTTGAGACGTGAACACACCGGGGCTTTGTCAGGTGATCTGCTGACGGCAGGGGGTCCGGGCAGGTCCAGGCTCAGAGTTATGAATCATCTCCATGTAGGAGACAGGCCTGCGTGTGGGTGTGCGTGCGTGTGTGTGTGTGTGTGTGTGTGTGTGTGTGTGTGTGTGTGTGTGTGTGTGTGTGTGTGTGTGTGTGTGTGTGTGAACGACACATGCACACACACACACACACACACACACACACACACACACCAATGCACACACACACACGCACACACCACACACACACACACACACACACACACACACACACACACACACACACAACAGATGACAAATGACAAAAGGGAACAACCTGGCTGTGTGTAGTATTTTTTAGTTTTTTTTTTGTTTGAGTGAAAATGACCTAGCACCATTTGGAGCCTATCAGCTGATTGACTGATTATCTCGCTCCAGGATTGTGGGGCGATTCAGGGCTGAGCTGATTGATTTTTTTTTTTTAATGATATTGATGAGTTTCGTCAAGGCCTCCTTTTCTTGAGCGTTGACCTCATTCAACAGGGAGAAAACTCCATTGCATGCTGATTAATTAGTTATACGGTGATAAAAATAAATAGACTCCGCGAAGCTTGGCACAGAATTGTCCCAAGTTACTTCTTGAGTTATGTTTGGAAAAACTTTTTAGATAAACGACTCCCCTGTGTTGCAAAGAAAGGCAGGGACCAACAACGTTTGTTAATCACGCCCAATAACATTGCTATATTAGCCTAAGTCACCACAAAATAAGAAAAAATGCAACACCACAAAAACAGGAAAAAAAGGATTTGGTTTTGGCTCAGGCGATGTTTCCAAACCCAATCTCCTCCCTGTTATGTCAGACGCAGCTCAATGTTGCCCCTGCCATTTACTGGAGACACAAAATAGTCTGCCGTCCATTTCCCCTGCCCTCTCCCATTGGTCGGCAGCGACCAATGAGATTAGGCTGTCTGCTGCTCCGGCGGTTTGGCAAGGCCCGGAGTGGAGCCAGATACAATAATCACATTATGCAGACTTAATGCATGTATTCAAGAGCAGGAGATAAACTACGACTGTGGTAGCAGTTACGCACCGGAAAGACACACACACACACGCACACACACGCACACACACACGCAAGCACGCACACACACTCACACACACACCCACAATTCCTAGTGGTAAGAAGACAATGAATGCATCAATTACTATTTCAATGAGGGTTTCTTTTGTGTGTGTGTTTGGGTGTGTGTGAGTGTGTGTGTGTGTGTGTGTGTGCGTACGTACCTCCGCGTGTACGTCGCGCGTATGTATGCATACGTGCGCAAGCGTGTCTGGCATGTATCTGGCAGAATGACATCAGAGGGCTCTGGGATGGGGGGTGGGGGGGGGCACAATACATATATAAAAACAGACATTAACGCACACACACACACACACACACACACTTCACCGTCGGTGGCCGAAGCTGATCACAGAGCGAGATTAGACACTGCATCAATCAAGTAGCACTCCATCAGAGGGGAACGTTCGGGAGAGAGACAGAGAGTGATGGAGAGAGAGAGAGAGAGAGAGAGGAGAGAGAACGAGATTGAGACAGAAAGTGTGAGACAGAACGAGAGAGAAATGGACAGAGAGAGAACGATAGAGAGCGAGATAACGAGAGAGAGAGAGAGAGAGAGAGAGAGAGAGAGAGAGGATGGACACAGGCTGGGCTCTGCAGGCGGGAGGTACATCTTGTCTGGTGTTGTGGCTCCTCTCCGGTCAGTCCACCACCACAACCAGGGATTTGATTTGGGTCGGGGTGGCAGATGTGTGTCCAGATGTAATTCGATTTCATCACTTTGATAAAGACTTATGTTTTGTGGGGGGATGCGTGTGTGTTTCAAACAAACAAAACAAACAGACAAAAAAAACACATTAGAAACGATGACTTGTTGAATGCAGCCTGCGGGCTAGTGTGAGTGGACCTCAGCCAGGTCCATTTATTTGCATATCGCTTTCGTAATACGCTTACGAGGGCTTTCAAACGCACCGTCTCGCGTCTGCACGTGGCCCACATGGCCTCGAGAGAAACAGGAAGAAACTACAGTCTCTCCAGTCCTGAATCATAGTGATGTGCGCTTGAATAGAAAACAGAGCGTAGTAGAAGAGACACCACCAAGTGCATGGTGATCACCGCAGGCCCTGGCGTGCACACGCAGGTGCATTATTCTTCCTAACTGCCAATAATGGTACCGTTGTATATATATATATTCGCCAGGGCAACGTTGATGACTGTCACTCCCAGGGCGCCGCGTGACCGCCGTGGCTACCGGCGCGCGTCACGTGCAGCCGACTGCGCTACTGAATACTAAACCGCCGTGTCGCTGCTGCGTCGTTATACAGTAGGACGGGGTCTGTCTCCTAGGACGCACTGGCCCCCGTGCTCTCTCTCTCTCTCTCTCTCTCCCAGGCCGCCCGTGTTGATAAACCAAGGCGGCGAAAGGACCCATGTTACTGTGAAATCATTTTTTACTAGGGTGCATTTTTGGCGAGGAAAGGCCCAAATTGAATTTAGCATACATATTACATGTGGCTGCCTTTCCCTGACCGAAATCAATGGAGGTGTGTCTGTTTGTGTGTGTATACTGTACTGTATTTGTGCATGCAGTATGTGTGTGTGTGTATGTGTGCAGGCTGTATGCGGCCATGCTATATTATAACATCCGTCCATATATTGTATGCATGCAAGTATGTGTGAATGCCTGCATGTGCTGCTTCCTGTATGTATGTGCGTGTGTGTGTGTGTGTGTGTGTGTGTGTGTGTGTGCTTGTGTATGTGTGTGTATGTATATTTCTCCGAGAGCATTTTGTATCCAACTATTCTGCCTCGAGTCGAACCTGAAACTTTCGCCTGCTGCTGACAAAACTCATCCCGGTAGAACGGAGAAGAAAAAAAAAAGAAAAGCAGGCAGAATCATTTGAGATGGACTGGACAGCAGCGCTGGCCAGTGGGCTGGAGAAGATAGTGTTTCTCTGGGGGCACACACCGCCGGGGGAAAATATATTTTTTTTGATCACTGTCTTTCTCCTTTCATTTCTCCTCACCCCCTCTTCACTCTCAAGGGCTGGGAGAGTTGGGTCCACAGACAGGGTAAACACAGTGTTCTGTGTCGGGTGCTCGTGTCTTTATGTTGTGGTTAATTCGACTCCACTTCCGTGCTCTGATGCCAGATGGGACTCGACGCCTGCACAGGGGAGGTGAAGTGGAATTTCAATGAAACTCGAATCAAAAGATATTTTTGGGAGAAAGTATTTTTATTTTTTATTTTGGGGGTTTGATGGACAATTATTTGGGGGGGCAGGATAGTGGAGTGGCTCGCTTGAATGCCGAAAAAAGATTTCTCGGTGTGATTTGGCGTCTGCTGCCCAAAGTCAAGGCTCTCTACGGAACGCTGCGCGTCCCTCCTGCCTGCATCGCGGGGTTCGCTGTATCTTCCCCCGCCGTGAGACGCTTTGAACACAAGCATCTCCGCCACCGCAAAAATACAATTTTCCAGATTTAACAAATTCAGATATGGATAAAAGTAGATACCGTAAAAAAAAAAAAAAAGTGTCGTTTTAAACAAAGAGAGCAAGGCGCACAGATCACTCACGATTTTTTTTGTGCGTTTTACCCGCGTGACGACATTCCAGAGACGCGACGGTAAACCCACCGCCAGCCGCCACTGTTAAAAGCAGCTCTGTCCCCGAAGGGAAGCCCCCACTACTCCAGTAGTCCAGGCACACCTCATACAACGCAACACTTGCTTCCCTTAACGGCTCCCGCGGGATGCAATGCAGTGCGTGTCGGTCCATAGATCTGCTCCACTTTAGGTGACGGCCTCCAAACCATTCCTGTGGTCACTTATCAGTAACACACGCGCGCGGTTTGGACAGGGGGTCAATTGGACCGCACTGACAGAAAGGTAACGATCGGTAAGTAGGACTAGGAATGGTGACAGGTTATGTCATGACTCCTTCTCCAAGACTCATCGTTATGCTTTGCTGATGAAACGCCCGGCCCACCGCGCACATGTAAAACTACTACATGCCGTGCCGTGCTGTGCTGTTTGAGCTCGCCGCAATCAACGCCAGCGCGCTGATGTATTCAGCGCACGCACCCACGCGCGCTCTGCGGCCGGCTGTTAGGAAAAGTAAAAGGGAAGCCGTCTCTTTGAAGTCTCTGATTTCTTCGTTAGTCATTTCCCCCCACAGGGATGTTACTGATAGTCGCCATTTGAAGTTGTTTTCAAGTATTCTTACACCCTGGATATTTGGGGGCCACAGCTGCGCAAGTGTAACACTGTTGCTTTCTGATTTGGGGGGTTTTCTGTGTGTGTGTGTGTGTGTGTGTGTGCGTGAACAATGCATGTGTGTTCATGCGGATGTGCATGCTTGTGTGAATGTATGTGCGCGCTTTTGCCTGTGTGTGTTTGTGTGTGCGAGTGTGTGTGTACGGTTGGATGATCCCCTGTATGTGTGTGTTTCCATGTGTGCTGATATGTGTTTGTGTACACACCTCTGTGCACGTGTGTGTATGTGTGTGTGTGTGTGTGTGTGTGTGGGGGGGTTTCTGCTTTATCCTAGCTGTTTGCCTTGTCATTAAGGTCCATTCACCCCTAGCAACAATCACCATCTCCCATGGGCCTGAGCTCTGAGGTGACTAACCGGTCACACACACACCCAGCGTTGGGTCTGTGCGTGTGCTTGTCTGTGTGTGTGTGTGTGTGTGTGGGGGGGGGGGGAATACTTCTTCTGCTGGTTTACCCACAGGGCGACCACCACAGTCGGTGCAGACCTTCTCTTATATAAAGATTGCAGTGACAGAAAGTCATCAATCTTCACACACACACACACACACACACACACACACACACACACACACACACACTTCATCTCTGGAAGTTGGGATTTTCTCTCTCTTCCTCTCTTTTCCTCCTTCCTCCTTCTCCACCTCTCTGACTCTCAAACTCTCTCTTCAGCACTCTCTCTCACTCTCCGTCTTTCTAGCTCTCTCTCTCTCGGTCTGTTTTTATTATTGCTCTTCATCTTTCTCTCTCTCTCTCTCTCTCTCTCTCTCTCTCTCTCTCTCTCCATCTCTGTTTATTGCTCTCCATCTCTCTTTCTCTCTCTCTCTCGCTGGCCTTCAGACCCCAGAGTTGTTGTCCTCCCTGTGTGTGCCGGGTCTAGGCGGTGGTGGTGGTGGTGGGGGACGTTTTTTTTTTTTTACACAGCAGTCTTCCTCCCAAAGTGTGTCCCCTCGGGGACGCGGGCCCTAAAAATAGTGGTGGAAGCTTCGGCCTGCGCCCTGACCCCGGTGGTCCACCTCTGGGGCTGACCTCTGCTGCTGTGAGGTCTCCTTTCCCCACTCCTCCTCCTCCCGCCGTGCCCCCCCCCCGACTCTCTGACCGTCCTCGGCTGGCTAATAATAACCACCACCGGCGACGTCGCCGTGTGTTGTTGAAACACTGAATCTGAGCGCATCCTTTGACCAGCGAGCTCCGAGTCGATGCGCTCTCGTCATGTAATGGCATCGGGGGGGGGGGGGGGGAAGCCGTCCCGGGTTGCCCACGTCCTACGGCCGAGGAGAAACCCTGGATGTGTTTTTCACCAAGGGAACCAGGGTCTCCTGTCATGACCCGCCAGATGGGTTTGCAATCATGAGACTGTGTTGGAAGGATGACTTGTATGGAGTTTGGCTTTTTTTATGTGTGTGAGTGTGTGTGTGTGTACGTGGGTGCGTGCGTGCGTGTGTATGAGGGTGAGGGTGTGTGTGTGGGTGCGTGTGTGAGCGTGCGTGCTTGTGCGTGTGCGTGTGTGTGTGTGTGTGTGTGTGTGCGTGCGTGCGTGCATGTGCGTCTGTGGGACTGTGTGTGCATGCGTGTGTGCGTGCGCATGTGTGTGTATGTGTGTGTGCGCGCTACGTGGCATGTCTTATCTCGTCCCGTCTCCTGAAGTTTGAGCACGTAGCAGACCGTATGAGCAATTCCCGTGAATAAAAATAGAAATATATTTCAGCCCGCCTCGACGAAGCAGCGATTACGGGGGGGAAAAACTGTGATATTAGTCCGTTCACTTGTCAGTGGAGTTCGGCTGAGAGGCCGTAAGCCCAAAGTTGGAGTTATGCTAACATGTTGTGATCACGCTTTTTAAAGCTGTGAATAGTATACAGGTTTGCTAAGCACTTTTTTTTGCATTAGATGCCACCCAGTTGAACTGCACACACACACACACACACACACACACACACACACACACACACACACACATATATATATATATATATATATATATAACAAAAATGTCCCATCTATTTATCTATTTATGCTATGTATATATATATATATATATATATATATATAAAGACCATTTTTGGTAGCTTTATTTATATGCCTGTTTTCATGCCAATTGCAGAGTGAGTGCTGGAATCAAACGTAAAAAAGGTAATTGGTAATTAAAGTAATTAACCGGTTTGGTGCTCTGACACGCTGCCAGATGCTCTTTGATGCTTCACGGTTGGAACGGTAAACACGTTGGGCTCCAAAGCTGTCATTTGATGAGGATCAGGATTTTGGGTTGTGTTTGGAACGACTCTGTGTTTACCGGAGGAGTCTTTAGGAGCCGCGTTACAAACAATCCACTTACAAACATGCCTTCTGGGTCACTCGGCATCACGACGGTAAAGAAAAGCCCTAAACCATAAACGGCATTACATGGCGGTTACAGTTCAGGTTAGAACATATTTGGTTTCATCGCAGCGTGTGCTTACAGTTTAGCTCTTCCTGCCACAAGGGTTGATGAAGGTGGATGTCGTCAGCCATATACTGTGTGTCAGGAGTGTTCCTCAGTAGATAAAGAGAACCCACCACATTGCCTTACTTTCCGTTTTTTTTTCTTCTCTCCCAGCCTTTCAATATGGAGGACAAGGCTGACGCTTCATTCTTTTATTTTGTATGTTTTTTTTTTTTTTTCCTTTTTCCTCGTACTGTCGTCCCCACCGAAATTACTGGAAGCAGCTGCAATTTTTTTTTTTTTTCTCTCCCACTCGCATGTATTGTTTGCCGAGCGAATGGCATATAGACGCTTACCTTTTGTGCCAAAGACTTCCATTGTCCAACAGGAACACATTAAAACCAATCACAGGGCCCGCGTTGGCAGCAGAGATAAACACAGATCCTGCTGGACAGCTCCTTTTCGGGCTCTCGATATCTTGACTTTTAATCACAGAGAAAAGTGTTTTTTTTTTCTTTTTTTTCTGGGGCATGGCTTAAAGGTAGGGTTCCTGGAAAATGATTGGCGTGCATTTGAACGGAGATCACACGAGGAGGGGGGGAGGGGGGGGGGGGGGGGGGGGGGGGGCAGTTGAAACTAGACTCTCCATCATTTTCAGCCTCATGTCCCGGATTTTATTTTTCGCTACTGATGAGAGAACATATTCTGCAGTTCAATAGTGGATAACATATTGGCATCATGTTTTCGCGCCAGGATGTCAATATGTCTACTGTACGGCATAATGGGGCTCCGGAATATCTCGTAAATAAGAAATCGAAAAAAAAAACAAACAAACAAAAAAAACAATAGTAGCAGAACGATTCTAATTGATTTTTTTTTTGTTTGTTTAAACAAGCAAACAAACGGAGCAGTAATTGCGGCGTCGCACAATGCATGCAGCCACAGCAGGGGGGGGGAAGAAAAGAAGATGTTTCACACACTAAACACCACGCATGCACTTGCGTCAGGCAGCGACATGCGGCCCTGCCAGAGTGATTTCCTTTGGATTTCCTTCGGCTGCAGTATTACAGTACACTGTGGTGTACCCCCCCCCTGTGGTAGTGACGAGGGGGAGAATCCCCCTCCCCCATTGCTTCTCCATTTGGATGTATACACGGGAGTCGGGTAGGGGGGGTGGATCATAGATGAATAATGTATGGACAGTAGTGTGTATCTTGTGCGTGCATGTAATGGTGTACATCCCAGGGTCTTGTAGGGGAGATAGCCTAGTGGCGTAGACCTGTTGGGGTGTGGGGGACGATGAGGCGTAGGGGGGGGGGGGGGTGGAGTAGGGCTTGTTGATGTGTTATGCTGCAGTCTGCTTATAATAATGATAGCAAATGTAATAATGATGATGATAAGGATAATAATGTGTGTGGGTGTGCATGCATGCTTGTGTGTGCGTGTGTGTGCGTGTGTGTGTGCGTGTGTGTGTGTGTGTGTGCGTGTGTGTGCGTCTGTGTGTGTTTCCTGTCTTGATGGGGTCATGCTGGAGAACCCTATGCGTGTCCTTTACACATCATCATCTGTCTGGGAGTCGGGGAAACAAAGTCGCTTGGTATTTTCGGCGGGACGCGGGATAAGAGCATGTCTAATAATTGCTTCAATGGGGGAGCAAGCAGTGGCACCCTAAGCGCCCGACCCACCCACCCACCCCCACCAGCCATGGGTGTCAGAGCAAGAGAGAGGGGAGGATAATGAAGGGCTAATTGTGCTGGTGATTCGGGCCGCGCCAACTCCTCCCTCAGACTGGCCTTTCAATTTGGCCCGCGGTGGCCGCCCTGGCCCCGCCTCCCAGGGGAGGGGGGGGGCTCACACACTGGAACGCCATCGCCGTGGCGATCCAATGTGTGTGCGTTGTCCGCCATCTCCGGACAGTGTTTGCGGCGTTTGATGGCCATTTTTTTTTCCTTTCCATTTGGCAGTGAGAGACATCTCTTGTTTTGCATTAAGTGTGCATGATGATGGGTAGACAACACGACCGGCCTGCTGCCCCCGCTGAAATTACTCCTGCAGCTCTGGTCGGTTTGCGCTAAGTGATAAACGATTAGGGTTTTTTTCTTGTTGTGGGAGGAGGCCGGAGGGGGGAGTATAGTGTTTGTGTCTGTGTGTGTGTTTGTGTGTGTGTGTGTGTGTGTGTGTGTGTGTGTGTGTGTGTGTGTGTGTGTGTGTGTGTGTGTGCGTGTGTGTGTTTGTGTGTGTGTGTGTGTGTGTGTGTGTGTGTATGTGTGTGTGTGTGTGTGTGTGTGTGTGTGTGTTTGTGTGTGTGTCTGTGTGTGTATGTGTGTGTGTGTGTGTGTGTGGTGGGGTGTGTGTGTGTGTGTTTGTGTGTGTCTGTGTGTGTGTGTTTGTGTGTGTGTGTGTGTGTGTGTGTTTGTGTGTGTGTGTGTGTCTGTGTTGGGTGGGTCATAAACAGATTTATACCGGTCAAACATTAACGGCTGGCTGTTGATCTGATGTGAGTCTGTTGCCATGACGCCGCGGCGGTCTTCGCCGGTCGGTAACCTAACTGACCGCGCAGCGAGGGGCGAGAAACGCAGACGTTTTGTCCGCGATGATTCGTCTGCCGCGGCGCCCTCATTTGTCTCTCGTCAGCCTCTGTAATTCTCCTTCCTCCCTTCTTTCTCTCCCCATGTGCGTGTGTGTGTGTGTGTGTGTGTGTGTGTGTGTGTGCGTGTGTGTGTGTGTGCGTGCGTGTGTGTGTGTGTGTTCACAGCCACACTGGGGACCCTCGACTTCAGCCTCCTGTACGACCAGGAAAACAATGCGCTGCACTGCACCATCAACAAGGCCAGGGTGAGTCACCGCTCCAAAGTTGGTGCGATGTCATGCCGACTCTCAGACTGCGTCCATCTCACGTTGTTTTGGGCACGGAACCGAATGCACTTGAGGGTATGCGTGGAGTTTCAGAATCAGAATCAGAATCAGCATTATTCAGCTTTATAAGTGTGTTCACAAACATACGAGGAATTTGACTCCGGTTTTTCCATGCTCTCAATGGACAGACAAACATTTATCGGACATTTATCAAACATTTATATATACAGATGTAGATACATAGGAAAAGTATATATAAGAAAGAATTACTCTTTTTTTTTTAAGAATTACTCTTTTGATTCGGTGAGGGAAATTTGGTCTCTGTATTTAACCCAATCGTGAATTAGTGGAATACACTCAGCACACAGTGATGGTGAGGCACACAGGGAGGTGAAACACACACTAATCCCGAGGCAGTGAGCTGCCAACAGCGGCGCTCGGGGAGCAGTGAGGGGTTAGGTGCCTTGCTCAAGGGCACTTCAGCCGTTCGTACTGGTCGGGGTTCAAACCGGCAACCCTCCGGTTACAAGTCCGAAGCCCTAACCAGTAGGCCGCGGCTACATACAAAAACAACAACAACAACAACAACAACAACAACAACAACAACAACAACAACAACAACAACAGCAGCAATTAATTCGCGGTTAAGAACACGAAATCCGTGAATTGACAAACATGCTCCTTTTTCCCCCTTCCGGGTCGTTCCGTGTCACCTGGTTCACCTCAATGTGGAGCGCCGTGCGCACGAGGGGTGAGACGCTGAGGCTGACCGTGACAAACCGTTGGTCATCCATCTTGTTGGTGACGTGTGGCGACGTGACATAAAACAACAGAACGCAGCAGCGCTGTGTGAACCTCGAGCCCTCGATCGAGGTTCCGGCAAAGGCTTTCACAGGACTTCCTTCCGCTCTCTGTCCGCAGGCGTCGCACAGAGATGATCAATTTGCCGCGCGTTAAACGACAGCAAAAAGTCACGATCAAATCTATTCGGAGTCAGCGGCATCTGTTGTTTCTCTGCAGGGTCACTCGCACATTTAATTAAAGTCCACAGCTCGAAGGGTCAATTTTATTTTTCCTTTAATAAGATGTAATTGCATATTGAATTCCTTATGAAAAAAACACCAAAAAAAAAACCCATTTTCAAGAATTTTCGGGCAACGGTCCCAATCGTTAAGATGCAACACATTTCCCGGCGATGGCAAAAATGTACTCATTGATTCCCCATTTACAACACATAAAAATAAGTGTTATTTTCAGTCATAAAAATGTATAAAACACACACGAACCGAAGCTAAATCGCAGTTTTATTAGTTATTTTGTTTGTGTACTCAGTAAAGTAGCAGTGGAGTCTGCCAGCCTACCATATATACATATATATATATATATATATATATATATATATATATATATATATATATATATATATGATATATATATATACTGTATATATTTCCTCCCAGTGGAGAACTCGGGGGCGCTGTCAGCGTCCAAATCCACAGGTGTCTTGCATTTCTCCAAGCGATGACGGAGGGGAAGTTTGCTTTGAAATCATTCAAAGGCCAAATTGGTTGCTCTGACAAGCTTGGCCGTCATCGCGTGGCCGCGACGGCCGCCCGCCTGCCCTGTCCAGCGAGATGGATGGAGAGATAGAGGCGAGTGGGCAGCAGAAACCCACAAGACTTGGCACCGGCGCACTAATGTTGTTGTGGGCAACGGGCAACAGCGGCGCGACGGCAGCAGCGGCTTGTTACCGCACCAGACTCCTGGGCGGAGAGCCTTGCCACAGACGTATACTATACGTAGACGTATACTGTTTACGTACGTTTATATTTTTGATAACGTCAACGTTCATGTTTAGTGTCGCAGTCTGTGGTCTGGCACAGTGCTTTGTTTTTCGGGAATCTCTCGCTCTCGCTCTCTCTTCTCTTTAATATATCGATTTTTTTCGTCTTTTTCTCTGTTCTTTCTATATATTTCTATATCAATATAGAGTGTTGTGAATTAAAATTGTGAATAAGTTAATGTGTTTATGCTGATGTTTATCGAGGATATTGACATAATGTGCAAGAGAAATCCATGCTGTACAGGGCGTGCACCATTTCAGAAGTACAGGAGCATGGGGATGCTAATGGTAGTGATACTGTGTTGGTCGTTGTTCAGTAATTAATCGTGAAATGATTTGTCATTATGTGATGACGTTGTTGTGTTTGAAGCCACCGCCACAGCGTTTCTTGTGTAAGACGAGGCCAAACCAAGTTTTTGATTAGCCTAGGATACGGTATATTTATGTGCATTTAGGATTTGACATTACCAGAGCCCTCTTGAGTACTCTCGAAATGGGGTGGAGTATCACCAACAATGATAAAAAATCCCATGATGCATTCTGATGCACAAGCCTTATTAGTCGTGTCGTTGTGCAGACTTTTAGTTGAAATGAATCTCTGCCAGAACACCCTTTCTGCAGTTTGATTGGAGCTCTTGTGTGTTTGCTCATTTGGACCATGCAGTAACCGAAGACAACAGAGAAGCGTGAATAGTTTGTATGGAAACCTTGTTTTGTTTGCAACGGAAGAGTCAGAAAAGCGACTGTGTATGCATGTCATTCATCTACACACATATATATATATTTCTCTCTCTCTCTCTCTCTCTCTCTCTCTCTCTCTCTATATATATATATATATATATATATATATATATATATATATATATATATAGAGAGAGAGAGAGAGAGAGAGAGAGAGAGAGAGAGAGAGAGAGAGAAAGGATGAAGCAGGCCACTTTTCTATGTCCTCGAATGGATTGAAGGCACAAGGTCTGTAGCTTCTCTAAAATTTGGTCCCTGAAATGTGCAATTCAGTTCATAATAGGGATACTATGGAAACCCAACCAAAACAACCAGAAACACTCAAACGAGACGTTAACCGCAGATCGCTTGACGATCAATATTCCATATCCCAGGTAAAACACAGGTGAGATATAGTCTTCGAGAAACCATGCGGAATGGTTAATATGCGTCGAATATCAGGAATGAGAATAGAAGATTGCATTTTGTGAGAATGCTCGAAGTAAACAAGCAGCAAAGCAGAGCAAACAAACTGAGGCCTGGACGATTTCACAAAACAAAATATTACAAAAAATGTTTCTCATTTCCCAGCAAGCTGTATAGTCCGCCTGGCAGAACAGCACACCTGCATGACTCACCAGAACCACCATTAACCAGCAGGCCTCAAACACCACGCGGGGGCCAGTTGAGACTTTCCAGTCCCACTTGTGAAGAATATTTTTTTTTTGTCAACCTTTTAGGAACGTGAGTCACATTATACGGATCCCGGTATCAGAGAGTGTGAATTGCAAACGTGGGCATTGATACGAGTTGACTATTATATCAAGCTGCTTCAATTAAGCACTAGAGACGACCGGCTGTTTTGACCCAAAAAAATGACTGCAATTTAGTTTGTAAAGCAATTCAATAACATTTTCTCCACTTTAACGGCATTGCAAGGGAATTGTGACTTATAAAACGTCCAAGCCTTTGAAGCCAAGAATTATATCAGTGAGTATTGGACACAGAAGCCCTGGATAGTGTGGCTAGCATGCAACAAGGATTCTTCTTACTATGATGTTCGTAGCTGTTGCACAAATTGGTTTGTTGTAAGTTGTACAAACTGTAATTAAACAACCTCGTATTGTGCCTTGGTGCGGTTGGGCAAAACGCGCTGTTTGACACCAGGCTGTCTGCTTCTGCCTGTTGGCTCGCTTTCTGCCATCCTTCTGAGCTATGCTTCCTGGCCCACTGATCGAGTTAAGTCCCAGGAAGAAATAAAACAAGGCAAAAAAAAAAAAAAACAACAACAACAACAAGAGCTCATAATAGCTCAGATGACAGGAATTAGTCCTTATGAGCCTTTCACAATGGCCACTAATTGCATTTGGAGGCAGAAAACATGCATGTGCAAGATCAACGATAGACTGATATGTGCAGAACCCCCAATCTCTCCAGTTGGGACTCGTGAGCCCTTGGAGTTATTACTGTGACTAATACACTGACACAACAATGCTGTGTTTGCTCATGCTAAAAAAAGCATACACGCGCGCGCACACACCAACACACATACACACACACACACACACACACACACACGCACACAGACACACAGACACACACACACACACACGTTGACATGTTTCATTTTCACACTGACTGCACAAGCGCATGCACCCTGCCCCCCAACCCCCCCCCCCCCCCCCCCCCCCCCCCTCCACACACAAACACACACACACACAGACACACACACACACAGACACGCACACACCCCACCCCATGACTCCTGAGTCGGGCAGACATATGGTGTCTTGGTGGTTTGTTGTGGAATCTGTTTACTGCAATACATCTTAGAGATAATCAGCAAGATGCAAAATGATCATGCGGACGTATTATGCAATTCATAATCTATTCGCTCAGGACGTTTCCTGCTGAAAAAACTCTTCTGCTGGGTTAACTGTTAATGTGTTGCTGTGTGCCGCAATGGATCAAATATATAAGGAATGCCATACATTTACTCGCATAACACAATCAATTGGTCTTGTATTTCGCACAAAACTTTGTACTGCCTCATCTCTCTGGTTTGTTTTATATCTTTTCTGTGTATCTGCCATCTCTTCTTTAATGAAACGTAATGATTTCTTCTCTCTCTTTGGTTTACATTGACTTTGGTTATTCAAGGTATTCAACTAAATATATAGGGTTCTTTTTTATTCATATTAAATATTGGTATATAGATTTGTTTTCATAAAAGATATTCAATCCATAAGTAAGGCCGTCATTCTATGCTATAGTAAATCATAATACTACATACACTATTATATACTAT
>JAXIVH010000936.1:0-7500 GCA_036785325.1 Urophycis tenuis | reverse complement strand
GTGTGTACGTTTGGGCTATTATCTGTAGATCAGTGGACAACACTTGGCTGCGTGCGCACGTGTCTGATGGCTAGTTAGCCTGTGTTTCTGTCATCCTGCATCACACCTCCGTGCTCCCCGCATCACCACACGCTCCCGGGCCGTGAAGTCCGCACGGCCCCCAGACAGCGGCCTCATGGCCTCAGTCGCTGCCTCATTACTCACTTCATTATCCCTTAACTTCATTGTAAGACAATACAAACAAAGGAACAAAAAAAGGGAAAAAAAATGGAAATAGGAGAGGGCAAAATGCCATAGTTGTTTTTACTTTAGGAAATAATTTTCAGGAAACAATGCTGGTTGGTAATTCTCTCCCTTTTTATCTTGTGTGATCATGCAATTCAATACAGTATAGTATAATTAATGTTCTTTGGCAGGCACTGAGACATCTTACACGAAACAAGCGCTTAATGTAGCGCGGGATTTCTATTTGTTATGACACTAAGGAGAGTAATGAGAAAATATATTAAATAAATATTTGGAATATTTGTTTGTTTCAATCGGTTGGACCCCACCAATGAGGGTAGATTACTATTTATTATTATTATTATTATTATTATTATTATTATTATTATTATTATAGCGTTTTAGGAAGCTCAAAGATGGTTATTTTCCCTTCAGGTGAACACCTCTTTTCAAAACCAAAGCCTTTTCTCATCAATCATTCAGTTCTCAGGAAGCAGTCAGCCTTGGCTTTTTATTTTCTCATGATACACAAATCCAGCTTGAGTGTTCGGTGTTTGAATAAACACTGAATACGGGCCCGCGGTACGTTCCACCAGGTTCCACCGACGGCACACTTTTACCGCAGCATCTCGTTATTGTATTCAGTCATTTGCATACCGCGCGCCAGCCGCCCGCCCAGATATATATAAACATTATTGACGGATTGATATATGGCTTGTGCTCTCAGCTGTGACCCTGTGTGTCACAGCTGAGAGTATTCATGTTTCATGAGGCAGCCAGAGGATAACATCACAGAGGGAAAAAAAAGAGACTTCATCAGGTACGAGCAGTGCACTTTGTGATACGCATTGCCAATGGAGCTTGTTCTTGCTATCAGTCAATACAATGTCAATGAATAAACCCCATTGTTGTTTGTATTGATAAATCAATACAACCCCCCCCCCCCCTCCCCCCGTGGTAAAGCTGCGATTTGAAAGTGAGCTTTGTCCGACGTTTCCCACACGCTGTGAATCAACAATCCCTCTACAAACCCCACAAACTCTCCCGTCCTCATCAGCCTCGCCATCGTCATCACATTTCTATCGCAATAAGTGAGCGACTCGCCGCTTGAGTCAACGCCGTGCAGCTTAGGGAAATGTCATTCATTTCATAAGCGAGATTGACAATAAACACAATAACCCCCCCCCCCCCCCCCCAACACACGCTCTTGTGGGCTCTCATTCTAACTAAGCCCCCACGCGATAAAAAAACAAAACAAGCAGCCCATGATTCATTGCCTGTAAAAAAAAAAAAAAGCGTCCTTCCCTTCAAGCCTTACATGTCACTTACCGTGCTCAAATTCATTATCTGTCAATGGATTAGATAGGATTCACACACCCCCCCCCCCCCCCACCCAGAGCTCGGCGCCCGGGAGAAGCACAGATAAGCCGCAGCAGGTGTCGTAAATTCAGAGGCTTCTTTTGTTTTGGATTCCTGGAGGTAATCTTATTGACACACTGAGGCACAAACACCCCCCCCTCCCCCCCCCCCAAAAAAAAACAAACCCAAAACCAACAACCCCAAAACAAACAAACAAAAGTGGGATTACAGTGAGGCAACCTGTTTAGAGGTTCTTGTTAAAACACAGAGCTGTTGTTTTTTTCTCTCTCTCTCTCTCTCTCTCTCTCTCTCTCTCTGTGTGTGATGAGGAGGTGGGTGGTAAGCGATGGAGAGAATGATGCTGCACTGGGGGGGTGTGCAACAGGTGAACGAACAAACAGCACCGCTGCTGCTGCTGCTGCTGCTGCTGGCGGTGGCGGCGGGGGGGGGGGGGGTTAGGGGGGGGCTTGTTAGCAAGCACAACAGCGGCGGCGGTGGGAGTGTGTTGTTCGCGACCCAGCAGGGGGGGGGGGGGGGGGGGGGGGTGGGGCTTCCCGTTTACTTTACACCTGTCCCGGGGGGTTGTCTCTTATAACACCCTTCCCTCCCCGCTGGCGTGGTGTTTTTTTTTTTATGAATGCGGCCGTTGGGGTGCCGTGACCTTTATGGCCGTTCGCTCTACGCCAGTCCCATTGATTTGCCCTTCAGCTTCCAATGGGAAACATCCCACGAGCAGCGCGCATTGTTTTTTTTGACAAGGCCGCGCTGGCGGCGCTCCCGGGCCGCAGGAAGTGGTTCCCTGCGTATGTGTGCCTGACTCGCCTCACCCGGGGGGCCAAGGACACCCCGCAAGCTAACGGACGGTCTCCGGGTGCACGGAGGCCGTGCCCGAGGCTACCCTGACAAAGGGGGCTTGAATCAATCCACAAAAAAAAGGCTTCAAATCCAATTAGTCTCGGTGGCACCAATTGTGATTACACCACCCCCCAAAGTGTGTTGAAACAATTCAACGACGTCGGACTCTCTCTGCTGTGTTTATCAATGCAATTCTATTCACTCTGTTCATTCCGCTGATCGTACTACCTTTTCCTTTGAGATTCATTGTGTGCTGCTGGTTTTCCTTAAAGAGAGGAGGTTGATGGCTTCTCCTCATCTCACGTGTGTCTCTCTCGCTTCTTCTCTCTTCTCCCCCAGGGCCTCAAACCCATGGACCACAACGGCCTCTCGGACCCCTACGTCAAGCTGCACCTGCTGCCGGGCGCCAGCAAGGTATGTGCATCAGCATCTGCATGACTGCATGGCGTCCTGCTCCTCCACATGCCCGTGAAGCACAGAACACACACAGACACACACAGACACACACACACACACACACACACACACACACACACACACACACACACACACACACATACACACACACACACACACACACACACACACACACACACGCACACACACAACGGCCGTTATCCAGGGTTGGCCCTCGCTGGAACATTAAGACGCTTCCTCTTCCGATGGCCGCGCCTCCTGCCTGTTGTGTGTGTGTGTGTGTGTGTATGAGTGTGTGTCTCTAACTTTGAACGTACTAACAAAAACGCCCATGGGTTCTGAGCCCGGGATCTTCTTCGTGCCGTACGGCGACAGCGCGACAAAGGCTTTGGTTCCGTTCCTTCCCAGAATGAGAAATGAACCAATGATGAGACAAAAGTAATATCATACAACACAACGCATGATGCTCTGTGATGTTGGCGGACATCCCGCGCTTCGGTAAAGAAAGAGGTGAAAGTCGTTGCCGTCACGGTGAGACGCAATTTTCGCATTCGAAAAAGTCAGGCTGTTTGCATGTCGCAAGAATAGATCGGACCACACGAGGCTGTGTTCCGCCCCCCCGCTGTGTTCACATGGTATGATGTATAGGACCATTTATGGACACGTGACACTCTCAAGCCATGCCCCCGGTCATTTGTGTGCGCGTCTGTTGCGTGTGCGCAACAGGTGGTGTCGTCTCTGTGCTCTTGGCTTTCCGTAAAGAAGCACTTTCCTGTCCTCCGCAGGTGAGGATTGACATGCAGGGACGTCTTTTTCTTAACAACGGTTCACGCGAGCGGGGGGGAAACCCCACGGGGGGCTAAAGAGACAATTGTAGCCTTGGTATCCTTGACAGTTGCCACAAGTGTGACAGGTTTTCGGGGAAAAAAACAAAAAAAAAACAGCAACTAAATCAAGTGCAATGGCGCGGTTGACAGCTCGGTGTCCGCTTTGCTTGCGGCCTGTGAAGGGGTCTCTCTGCTTCCCTCGGAGACGACGCAGAGAGCTGCCTCCTTCAGTCCCGGGTTCAGAATCAACTGCGAACGGGACCGCCTTTTACCCCCCTGGGGGGCGCCGCCACGCCACAGCCCAGGGGCCTGCTGGGAAATTGGAACATTGGTTATACAAGCGAGAGCCACCGGGCGTCGCCTCGGCCGACCGCACGGACCTGTTGGTCCCCCGCTCTTGGTTACGCCTGATTGACACACACACACACACACACACACACACACGTACACACACACACACACACACACACACACACACACACACACACACACACACACACACGTACACACACAGACACATGTACACACACACACACGTACAGGCACACAAACACACGCACACACACAGACACACACACACATCCACACACACACACACACACACACACACAGACACACGCACGCACGCACACACACACACACATACGCACACACGTGTACACACACGCAAGCACGCACACACATACGCACACATATGTACACACACACAAGCACACACACACACATACACACACACAGACACACGCACGCACGCACACACAACACACACACACGCACACAGCACACGCACACACACACACGCAAACACACACACACGCACACACACATACGCACACACATGTACACACACACACACAAACACACACACGCACACACACACACACACGCACACACACATACGCACACACATGTACACACACACAAGCACGCACGCACACACACACACAAATACGCACACACACACACACACACTGGCTGCCTAGCGCCAGTAACGCCGCCGCGCGAGTACGCCAGGTGTGGCTATCGCTGACCGGCGGCCACAAAAACTGGACGCTTCCCAGTGCCGCGACTAGTCTGGTCGAGTTCCCGCGAGTCCAATGGCATGTCCCCAGCGGGCCCCCGAAGCACCAGGGAAATAGCCCTGCATTAGCACACACAGTGGCCCTGATGGCGGCTGGTTGGGGGGGGGGGGTTGGGGGGGTTGGCGGGGTGGAGTGGGGGAGTCCTCTCCGGTTCCATCGTTCTGAATGGATGCACATCAGGGCTCCGCTTTTTAAAAAGTCCATTAGCTCACATTGTCAGAGTCGCCCTTTATCTCTCCGCGGCAGCATCTGATTAGCGGTTTAATTTCACGTGGCACTAAAAGACTTGCACTTTGTTTATGGGGAGCGTGCCCCCCCCCCCAACCCCTCACTCCCCCGAGGAGGTTTTTAAAACCACGGCAACATGCTGATTTTGCCCGACTCTCTCAATCCATTCCGCGGTGCTGAGCGCTGTGTCACCGCCGCCGCCACTATTTTGAGCCGCTGTGAACGAGCGCCAAACAGTGAGCTGTCTATTAGCGCCGGCATGCTAATTGTTTTAACCTCGGCGGTGGGCGGCGGCGTGGGCGAGCGAGGGGAGCTCTCGTCTGCCCATCCCAGAGGACTTGACTTCGTCTGGCTCGCCCCCGCCGGCGCCGTCAAAGTCAAAGTTGTCAGAGCGCCGCGGGGCGGCGGTGACGTACGGGCGTGCGGCGGACGTGCCCGTACGTGCGAGGCTATTTTGATCGGTTGTTTGCGTGTCTGGACTTTCAGAGAGCCCCCCCCCCCCCTCCCCCCACGACGTGGGTGATGGTCTGGGTTGTTATGGCCGCAGCACTCGCTGTGGACGTTTTGTTCTTACAACGGTGTTCTCTTGTGATGTATTTATTTTGAAGCGCACGTGTCGGTAGGATTCAGCAGGCGGCCACGGCGTGAGTGAGTGAGCGGCGGGTGAGACAGACAGACAGACCAGAACGCGCGTGTATGTTTCCCTTCCCTCTTGTCATCATTAGTGTGCGTTTTTGGCTTTTGAGTGATTCATTATTAATCGGATCTGACGACGGCGATATCAGTGTGTGATATGATTTTTTTTAAATAACACGTGAAACATATGTGTTCTGTTTTTTGCCACACAGGATCTAGCTATGGATAGCCTGGATAGGTGGATAGGTTTCTGTAGGGCGCTAACAATGTTGGCCAAGATTGGCCTTCATGGGTTAAGGTGTCATATGTAGTAAGTAAAGTGAGTTCCAGTTCTTGCCTGGAACATAGCCTGTTTGCACCCCGGGCTCTTAATTGAATGCCTCTTACTCTAACACACACGTCAACAACAACAACAACAACAACAACAACCACAACAACAACAAAAGCGGCTAGCACTTGTAGCTTCCCTTGGTCTCCTTTGTGTCGCAATTACAGACGAAATCAGCCAGTCTCTCTGGGGAACTGTGAGAGAGAGAGCGAGAGCGAGAGAGAGAGAGAGAGAGAGAGAGAGAGAGAGAAAGAGAGAGAGAGAGAGAGAGAGAGAGAGAGAGAGAGAGAGAGAGAGAGAGAGAGAGAGAGAGAGAGAGAGAGAGAAGTTGAATGTGACGCAACCAACATAAACCATGGGAGCCCTGGAGCAGCCTCACGTCTCTCCATCACGGCCCCAGCAGGGTTTGGCCGCACCGCTTCCACTAATACCACAACATTTACTCGTCGGTCCATGGCCCCCTCACTGCTGCAGCCCCTCCCCCCCCCCCCCCCCCCCCCCCCCCGCTCAGCACTGCGGGCTTTTAGCTGGAGAAAACACACACACACACACACACACACGGCCGTGTGGTGGCGGTGGTGGTGGTGGTGGAGGGAGAAATGTTAATAATTTGAGATTAGGGCAAATCGTGTCAGTGTTAACCAGTGATAATGGGCTTTCAGTAGCTGCCAGCAATTAGAGGGAATAGGAAATTAGAATGAAACAAGAAAACCTAGAGCTGAAACATACAGAAATAGATGATATAGGTTTTTTTGTCATTATTATTCGCATTTGCATTTTTAGTAGTATTAAGTTGAAATAGTATTAGTATAATAGTATTATTATTATTTATATTATTGTTGATATTATTTATTTATGTATTTATTTCTTGTTAGTTATCATCATCATCATCATCATCATCAGATATTTCCTGTTACTAGTATGATTCTTCAATCGATTTGAAATTCCCAAAGCCTAAAGTCGCTGGATCTCTGTGAAGGAAGTGATGATTAACCCCCGCCTCCATACCTTAAGGACACAGCCTCCTGGCGGCTTTGCAGCGAGAGCGTGTACTTACTGACTCTGTGTCTAATGGAGACACAGCAGAACAAACAGGATGCACCTCATTTGGGAGGCAGCCGTCTGCTGCAGTTATGAGTCGCGGTTCGCTTTCATTACCGTTGCAACATACATTTGAGGGGGGGCGGGGGGGGGGGGGGGGGGGGGGAAGGCAAATTATCTATTTTATGATTAAGGAAGCATCAGCGTTGTTTGTTCACCACCACACCGGGCCACGTGAGTGTGTTATTGCCACTCACTAGGAGAAGGCACTTCAATTTTAAGGACCTTGCCTCAAATCATCTTGGTGAAAGCTGTGTGTTTAGCGCGCGTAAGTGTTTTTCAATGTAAACACACCAGGGAAACCGCCATGATGCTTTGGTCTGCGGAACTAAGAGCTAATTGTGTTGTGTCCATTTTCCCCTCCTGCTTTAAAACCACCAGCACACCAACACCACCATCACCTCCTATCTGAGGTTGCCGCCTAATTGCCAGAAACAGAGAG
>JAXIVH010000935.1:30000-36667 GCA_036785325.1 Urophycis tenuis | reverse complement strand
CGGCCAGGTGGTGCCACTGGCCCGGGGTCAGAACCCCGGAGCAGCGGAAACCTCACCGACACAGGCAGAGAGGTGGGCGTGTTCATCTCCGGCTCCATCACGTCTGATTGGTCGGCACAAGACGAGCTCGTTAAGTTTTTTTTTTTTTTTTTCTGTGCGATTTTAAACACAGGAGTACTGTAAAGCCGGCACCAGAACCCCAGAGACGCGGTATGTGACATGCGACAACACATCTCCGGTCACCCACCCAGGAAGGTGAAGGCCTCCTCCTCCGTGGAGACCACCAGGCCAGCCGTCGTAGGCCGAGAAGCAGACGGACAGACAGACGTACTGCTGCTCGGCGCGGGACATGTGGCGCACGACCGTCAGCAGGCGGATGGGGTGCGAGTCGCACGCCGAGCTGAAGCGGTTGTATCTGGAACACAGCAGGAGTAGGAGAGGGCCCGCCACGGGGGGGAACCCGCGGCACTCTGGAGCAGAACCAAGGGGGGGGGGGGGTGGATGGAGAACCGACTTTAACCATGTGCACGCTTCAACGCCAGAACTTTTTTACGTTTGTGTTTTCCGTTTCAGTGACGTATAAAATACGCGAGGTTTGAGATTTAAAGTCGTCATCCGGTTTACATTTTTACCAAAAAGTGTACAAATGAGATTTCTCTACAGAGGCAGATTAATTCACCGAGACCCCTTAAAGTGAACGTCAACATGACCTGTTTTAGAGCAAATTTCAAACAAAAGTTGTATATTATACCTTAACAACTGACCACTGTTCTGTTTCTTTGTTGCAGCACTAATGTTGTATACATCCTATTTACACTGCATTGTTTAACTCACCAACACGTGATACAACTGGCTGATACAGAGACAAAAAGCTCATACAACTCTTACAGTCTTCATTTAAACAGTGTGTGTACGTTTTGAGCGTTCTCCGCCTCTTGTTGACGGTGCCTCGAACGAAGGCGCGGCCCTAACCGAAACCCCCTGAACGCATGCGATGCGGCCCACCGCTCTCTCTCTCACCTCCCTCCCACTCCTCCGCTGGGGATGGAGTCGGCGTTCACCCCCCTTCACCGTGGGCCAGCGAGGGCAGGAAAACAGGCAGCTGCAACACAACACACCAGGGAGCGTCTCACAACCAGCGCGGAGGCTTCCTCCCAGCAGGTGACCCTGCGACACGTTCCCCCGTTAGCCCTTTGTAGGTTGATAAGCACTCAGATGTATTGTTCATTCATTTTTTTTATTTTGAAGTTAATCGATAGATTACTCTAGTTACTCTACTCTAAGTTACTCTATATCAGTGGTTCTCAACCGGTGGGTCATGACCCAAAAGTGGGTCGCGGGCCTTTGTCCGGGCAAAAAAAAAAATGTTAAGAAAAAAATCCTGTGCTTTTATTTTGAAGAGGACTTTTTATGCAGCGGAGTGCCATCTATTTTTTATTGCCTGAATAAGTGACTGAATAGTTTAACAGTACAGTTACTGAAGTGTTATATTATACATCTGAGAAGTTGAAAATGTACTGACTGTAAGTCATTCATCATCTGACCTCAGACCATCTCCCTCCCACCACCACTCACAAACTCCACTATGACACTTTAGATTGTCCTTTTGACTGTTTTGAATATATTTTGCACTATACAACAACGCACTACCTCACTTTTTTTTTCATATTTGTACTTTCTGTGTTTCTGTGTTGTCTGTACAATGTCTGTTTGTCTGTTTGTCTGTTTGTTTGTCTGATTGTCCATTTGTTCATTTTGCACAGCAGGTCTGAGAGGACTGCAATTTAATCTGTGCTATATGCCCTGCCATGTAGCACACTTGACAATAAAGATACTTGAATCTGGAATCTTGAAGTCGCTTTGGACAAAAGCGTCTGCTAAATGCCCCCTTTTGTAGTACTTATAATAATAATAGTATACTAATAATTAGTATTGTAGAACTTTTGTTTATTTAATTGCTAAGGGACTGTCCTGTGTTGTCATGTACGACCTGTCACACGAGTTCCCCATCCCTGAAGATTCCCTCAAAGCGCCCCGTGCGATCATCACCATCACCACCACCACTCCTTCAAAAACCCCCCCTCCCCTAGACCTCGCCCGTATCCGCTCTCCGTCATGTCGAACTCCACGAAGGCGGGCGAGGAGGACACGCGGTGGGGCCTGAAGCTGCGCGGCGCCGTCATGGAGGCCAGGCTGACCATGTGGTGGAGGGGCAGGACGCAGCCCTGCGCCGGAGGGGGCCTCCGTGGGCGAGCTCAGCAGGCTGAAGGAGCGCGTCAGGGCCCTGGCCCCGGGCTCCCTCGGCCCGGCCGTGGTCTCTGGCGATGGCAGCAGCGGGTTCGAGTGTGAGTGAGCAGATACACCCGGCACGTCGGAGGTCGGAGGTTTGTGAAATGCCCACCAAAAAATGTAAGGCGTTGAAGGAAAATATGTATATGCGTTTTTTTTTTGTTTTTTTTACCGTTGGACGCAGAGCGGTGAGGGTTCTGCTTGGAAGGGGTTTCTGGATGTTTTTTCCTTCAAACACATGAGAGGCTCCCCTAAACAAAGGAACTTCCTGTGTGGAAAGGAAAGGTGTGTGAGGAGTCACAGGAAACAACAGGGCAACCTCCAATACAATGTTTATCCTCACGTCCTCATGATCATGTCCTCATGTCATTTCAATGTCCGAAAAAGTAAGACCAATCCCATGCACATTCATCTGTTTGAATTAGCCAATTAGCTAGATCCGTAACGATAGCCTGCATGAAGGGAGCCAGCAAATTAGAGTCATCAGCTGACTTCTTAAAGCATGGAGACTGAGAGAGAGTGAGACAGAGAGATAGAGAGAGAGAGAGAGAGAGAGTAGAGAGAGAGAGAGAGAGAGAGAGAGAGAGAGAGAGAGAGAGAGAGAGTGAGAAGAGAGAGAGAGAGAGAGAGTGAGAGAGAGAGAGAGAGAGTGAGAGAGAGAGAGAGAGGAGAGAGAGAGAGAGAGAGAGAGAGAGAGAGGAGGAGAGAGAGAGAGAGAGAGAGAGAGAGAGAGAGGGAGAGAGTAGAGGAGAGAGAGAGAGAGAGAGAGAGAGATAGAGGAGAGACAGAGAGAGCTAGAGAGAGAGAGAGAGACAGACAGACAGAGGGAGAGAGACAGAGAGAGAGTAAGAGAGAGAGAGGACAGACAGACCAGAGAGAGAGAGAGACATGGAGAGTGAGAGAGAGAAGATGTTTGACCTGAAGTCCGACAGCGTGATGGCCTGCGACGCCAGCTTCTCCAGGATGTGCGTGACGGGCAGGTTGAGCGGGTGATCGGTAGCCAGCAGTATGCTGCCGCAGTGGGCCAGCAGGGCGGACAACCAGCCCCGCCTCGCACAGGATCTGACTGACGTTGCGCTCCAACTTGACCATGGTCTGGATGTGCTTGAGCCACCGAATACTGGACCTCCATCGAGAGCTGGGGGGGGGGATCCAGAGAGAGAAGAGAGAGAGAGAGAGTGTGAGGCGCACGGTCTTGGCAATGTGGGATTTTCACGGTTGGAGAAGTACAGTATAATGGTGGGCATATGTTAGATGTTATGGAGGGGACCACAGTGTGTCAGTGTGTGGCCTCATACCTTGGGGTCCTCTGGAGTAAATATTGAGGGCAGGAGTGTGATGATGACTTGGATGGCCCCGGGGTTAAGAATGGTGTGATCACATGTCAACCTGATCAGAGACGAACACAGCACTGACAGAATCACTACCACCCACTCTTTACTCTAAAGGTATATTTCTTCACTATACTGTCTACTATACTGTCTATACTTCTACACTGTTTTTTCTTTTCTTTTCCTGGAGTATTGTAACAAATACAATTTCCCTCAGGGATCATTAAAGTATTTCTGTATTTCTGTGGTATTTCTGTATTTCTGTCTGTCTGTCTGTCTGTCTGTCTGTCTGTAGACAACAGAGCTAATGATGGCACACCCTACTTCATTATAATGTCTTAACAGACAGACAGACAGACAGACAGGAGAGACAGACAGACAAACAGACAGACGACCGACGCACACCTCAACTGGGACGTCGGAGCAGACGGAGGTGATGCTGAGGGCGGCGTGTCTGGCTCTGCCGGGGGCGTCATCCGGGGGACCGCCCCATCGGGGGCCGACGGGCGGTCCCCGGGGTCCGACGTCCGGCCCCGCCTGGCCGTTGGGCAGCCGCCCCCCCCCTCGGCTCCCCCGTCCCGCGTGACCTCGGCGGACCTCCGGCGCCGCGTTCGCCTGCGGCGCCCGGGAGGTCCCCGTGGCGAACTGGTCCAGGAGGAGAGCAGCCTCAGGCACGTGCGCAGGGTCGGGGGCAGCGCCGGCCCCCGGGGCGGAGGAGGACGCCGCCCACCGCCGCCGTGCCGCGCGGGGGTCTCGGGCCAGCTCCACAAACTTATGGAAGCTCATCCCGTGCGAGGGTTTGTACTCGGCGGGTGGCGTCGGCGTCGGAGGAGGAGGAGGAGCGGCCCCCCTAATCGCTCGCGAGGCCCTCCCCCGGCCCCGGGGGCTCTCCTCTGGAAGCAGCCCCAGCTGCAGCAGGGCGTCGGCCAGCTTCTCGTAGAAGCCGCCGGTCTGGAAGTAGTGGGCGTTGACGGGGTGGAGGTAGACGCCAGCGCCAGGATGTGGAGGGTGGAGAGCAGGATGTCCAGGGAGTCCCGCTGGTTGAGGCGGTCCCACGCGGGCCCCCGGGGCGGGTCCGAGAGGGCCCCCCTCCATGTCCACCGCCAGGGACAGCAGCCCGGTGAAGCCCCCTCCGCGCGCCTGAAGGCATCCCAGCTCTGGGGGCTCTCCATCACCTTCAGCACCGACTGACACACACACACACACACACACACACACACACACACACACACACACACATAGGCACACACACACAACACACATCACACATAGGTCACACACACACTGTCAACGATGCAACACCTGCACAGTCCAAGACAAACCAAGTTTTCAAGTTTCACGCCAAATGATATTTTTTGACACAAATCTCCTGAAAGTCCACATCTCAAAACAGGTTTTCCAATTTGAAATTAAAATAGAGCGATGACAAATAGGCAAAAAGACAACGCACATAACAAATCATCTCTGGAAAACACTTTTGAGGGTGAGCAAAAACCGAATTAGCTTTATTCAATTTTTGCGAGCTAATCCATCAGGTAGGTAACGTGAGCAGCAGAACGCACAGAGAAATGTGATTAACTGAAAACTGGAGTAATCACAATGGCTTCCAACACTTGCCAACACAGGTCGCACGCAATGTGATTGCCAACCTTACATTAACCAGGTTAGCACAAAAAAACTGTCACACACACACAACACAGACACACGAGCACACAGATAGATATACTCATCCACACACACACATAAACACACTACTAGCAAGCGTGCCCAAGAAAACACAATGCAACTCTCACACAGGTGCTGGATACACACACACACACACACACACACGCCCCACACACACACACACACACACACACAACACACACACACACACAACACACACACACACACAACACAGACACACACACACACACACACTCCCGCCCACCACGCCACACACACACACACACACACACACGCACACGCCACACAGACAGGACAATGTCTGCAAGTAAGCGTCTCCTTGCGCCACCATCTATAAAAGCGGGACACATCCAGTGGGCGTGTAACTTGGTTAGCCCTAATCACATCCCGGTCCCACTCACTGATCCAATAGAGGCGGTAATCTTTGGAGTGCCACGCCACGACGCCGACGGCCTAATCAAATCCAGGCCAGAATTAACAGCTAAACCTGTATTAGCAAATCAATCTGCATTTTGTGTCCTATACGCAATCAGGGGCCCTGCCGGCCAGGATAATAAATTCACTACCTAATTATGTTTTAAGTGCATAACAATTTGGCAGGATTGGTTCATAAGGTGAAAACTCCAATTTTGCGATTTAGCGCGGGACAGACTGCGTACGATGCGACCACACGCATGCGCATGCGTGTGTGCGTCGTGTGTGTGTGTGCATCATGTGTGTGTGTGTGTCTTGTGTGTGTGTCATGTGAGTGTGTGCGTTGTGTGTGTGTGTGTGTGTGTGTGGGCGTCGAGTGTGTGTGTGTGCGTGTGCGTATGTACATGTTGTGTGTGTATGTGTTTGTGTATGTGTGTATGTGTTTGTGTATGTGTATGCGTGTGTGTATGCGTGTGTGTGCGTGTGTATGTGTGTGCATGTATGCGTGTATGCGTGTGTATCCGTGCATGTGTGTGTGTGCGTCTCCGTACTTGCAGCAGGTGCCGCTTCAGGCTGAGCTCGTGCTGCGTGGAGGAGCAGAGGGCGCCGATGGCGGTGCTCATGAACTCCCTCGGGGGTTGACCTCGGCCAGCTGCTCCAGGATGCTGAGGGTGGCCGCGCGGTAACCGAGCTCCACGTCCACGAAGATCTTGATGTACGGGACCATGCCCCAGGTCGCGCACGGTGACTAGCGTGCACGCACACACACACACACACATGCACACGCACTCACCCATACACATGCACACGCACGTGTGCGCACTACACACACTACACACACACACGCACGCATGAGTGCACACACACACACACACACACACACACACACAGGCAAGACACGTATGCATGCGCACAACACACACACACACACACCAGAAGAGGTGACA
>JAXIVH010000935.1:22500-25000 GCA_036785325.1 Urophycis tenuis | reverse complement strand
TGTAGGCATCCTCCTACCTGCTCCTGCTCCGACATGTATTTGACTTCACTGTACGTCGCTGATTTCTCATTGTCAAAATAATAAATAGTACAAAAATATGGTTTGATATCTAAGCAGCCCAACAGGAAGTCAAGGGACAGATGAAACCCTTGATCAAGATAAAAGACAGAAGTTGAGAAGTTGGGTTTGGTAAAAACCTCCAGTTTTCATAACTCATGATCTGTACTGCAACCCTGAAATGGACGGTTACTCTGAATCCTAAAAGTGCCACGTGAAACTGAACCTGAAAAACGCTGTGGCACATGTTCTAACCACTGAGGTGGAACCAAGTTATACAAACCAAATGGTAAGCGTGTGCCATTGTATGGATTTACTCATTTGCACCGTTCTGGGCAGACTTGAGGACATGCAGGCCGGCGCTTTCCAGCAGTTGACTGTGGCCTATTGTGGATCCATTTAGAGAAGCTGAAAGGGCACATTTCATAGCACACTCCGTTTTCTTTGTAGAGATGCCTATTGTGTACGTCTCTCGGCCAAGCTCTGTTCTGTGCTCGTCGCGAAGGAAGTTTCACATTTCATCCCATTGACTCTGCTTGATATTTTTATCAAACAGGTGGTATAAAATAGAAATGGATTTGCAAAAGCTTCGAAGAAAATCTTGTAACCGACTGTAACAGACTGTGTAGAAAATGGCTGTTCACCTCAAATCCTTAAATAGTCGACTATTTAAAATCCACACGCATATAGAATATCGTTTAGTTTTTTTTCCCTGCTACTATAAATACACCGCTTCACATGTGCTCTCACCCCCCCCCCCCCCCCCCCCCCCGTGACGGCGGGCTGTACGGGGTCGCCGTGGAAACACGCGGTCGGTCACCTTGCAGGGCCGGAGCGATGTTGCGCGGCCGCGCCGCCGACATCGCCCTGAGGACGCGGGACGCCTGGCGCCTCCAGGTGGCGCCGGTCTGGTCCCAGAGGGACGTGAGGCCGATGATCAGACAGTGCAGCTCCTGCGTGTCCACCATCGTCTCCACGCAGGCAGGCTCCCCGCTGAGCCGCAGCAGCACCTGGTGGAACGCAGGGAGAGAAGATGTAGGAGAAGGGAGTGTGAAGGGGGGCATTCAGCAGACGCTCTTGTCCAAAGCGATTTACAATCAGTACATTTTGTGGGGTTCAACATGTGGATAGTTGGAGGAGGAGGGAGGATCAAGGAGATCGAACCGCCGACCCTACGGTTAGTGGACAACCCGCTCTGTCCACCCGCTCTTCCCACTGAGCAACTGGTGCCCCAAAACACCAGGGGCCTCATTTATCAACCGTGCGTAGAAAAGGTTCTAATTTCGTTCGTACGCATGAAATTTAGAATGTGTGTAAGTACAAAAAAAATCCCACCTGTTCTCAACTACCATGCTCGTGCACGGTTAGAGTCATTTGCATTCAGAAACGCCTCCAATTGACCATATATGGCAGCGGCAATCCTTTTAATAATACTTCAATGCCAGCCATCCTCAATAGCTCCTGCTTGGAGCTGCGCACCCACAGAGCTGTTCTGCAGGATGAACGAATCGTGCGTTCCTCCAGGCCACCCGACAACAAGGTTTAGTAGAGACATATTGGCATTACAGATTATTTGTGTATTAGTTAAATGAAGTCCTTTCCTGTTAACGTAACTGAATTCATTGTGTGATGGTGCTTTTATTGTGATGTGTGTGCAATCTATGGCTCCAATTATATTTGCGAATCCAGCGATGGCGTGGAATTTACGGGAACTGAAAGTAAAGTGGGGCTAGAGAAATGATTGCATCCAACACTGCTGGCATGATTCTACTCAGTGTTGGCTGTGAAATGCCGCATATGTCTCCAATCTCACGTTGAAATGTCCCGGTGGCCAAAAATCCCAGTGTGGACAGGAGCTAGATGTGCACTGGGATGGCTTTGGTTCGTTTGGTCTCTCGCTCCAATATAGTATGTTGTAAATCCCGGCATAAATCCACAAGTATATTTTTTGGGAATCTGTACCTACTGAGAAGCCACTCTGTGCTCTGACTGAGCAAATCCACACGCTCTTTGAAAACGCGCTCCCTGCAAAGTGCACGGTTCTCTAAATTTTCCAAAAGTGCAAGATGTCAAAAATGTCTGCTAACTTACTAAATGAGAATTGTTATTAATTAGAGGATACAGGGGACATGTCTGACGTTTGTGTTTGCTGAACACTGCGACTCTTAACGGGTTCTCTTAGTAGTTTCACTATTCTACTACTAGGTTTTGTGTGTGCGCATGGTCAGAGTTGTGCTTGAATTTACACACGTTCCTACGCACAAGTACAAGTTGATAAATCCCATACTTTGCGTGGGAATGTTCGTACGCACAAACCTGTGAGTACGCACAAACCTGTGCGTAAGCACGGTTGATAAACGAGCCCCCAGGAGAGGAATGCAGCTGAGGAAGCTTGCTTCCCTATAGCCACTACTACAGGGAAAGGATGGTGTGGTACTCATCA
>JAXIVH010000935.1:10000-17500 GCA_036785325.1 Urophycis tenuis | reverse complement strand
AATGGCTGTCAGCCTGTCAGAACACAAGGGGGTCGCTGCATGCAGCACTTCAGAAGCGAGTTATGTTCATTGATAACAACAATAAAGTAAACAGCGCCATCGTGTGGGTCGAAGCGTGACTCAATAATGTCATCTTAAAAATACATAATGAACGGTTTCGCGATAAACGCCATCCCCGTGATGCGCTCTATCATACATGTGTACAAATAAATCGCGTATTTTAAGTCAGTAATTAGATTTTGTTAGTCATTGGTTTATTTGTGTCTGTGTCTGAGTATTTATAGCTACCACATGGTGTATTTACGTACATAACGCTATCAGTCACGTGGGGGGACGCAGCCAATCACGTCGACTAGGCGTGGTCTGCTCCAGTCAGAATACCACAATAGAGGATGCCGTTACTTTGCAGATAAATGTGACCACCAATATCGATTTTGATCAAGATATGGCGCTTCTATAACCGAGATTTTGAACTTAGTTTCGCTAAAAGTTAGAATTGCCTCGGTAGAAAGTTTGGGGTGTTGTTTTAGTTGATCATTATGTACCCGATGCCTGTCTGCTCGGATGGCGGTGGAGACATATTTGACTGTATACAGAGAGGAAACATTGAACAGTGTGTAGAATTGATTCAGAATGATCGATCAATTCTCAAGCAAAAAGGTAACGTGCAATGACAACTTTGGATTGGAAAGGTATCACAGTGTTACAGGAAACTGTTGCCACATGGAGTGGATCACAGCATGCCGCTGTGGCACTATGTTTTTCATTCATCCAAAGCGGCTGTCAGGTTTTAACAATTTCCCAAAATGTACATGCATGTGACTTTACGTCATGTGATCGTAATAGCCCTGTTAAACCGTACCTGTGCTGTATAAATGCCGTATTACAATTGGTAATAACAAAGTCAATATTTGGTGTATAACGTGACATTTCTCATCTTAAGTTCTGCTTTAGCCTTAGATTGTTTTTGACTTGACGCTTGATAAGACTTAATCCTACTGTGCTTATCAGTGATGCAATTTTCCCTCGGAAATTAGACAAGCTGGGTCTCCTTTGTGTCTCAATCTTTCCAATGATTACAAATGGCTCCTTCAGTGAGCCACTTAAGTGCTCGCAGCCACCAAGTGTGTGTCTGTGTGCAACTGCCACTGTGTAACTACTGTGTGCAACTGCCACTGCGTAACTACTGTGTGCATAACTGTGTGTGTGTGTGTGTGTGTGTGTGTGTGTGTGTGTGTGTGTGTGTGTGTGTGTGTGTGTGTGTGTGTGTGTGTGTGTGTGCGTGCGTGTGTCACTGTGTGGTGCATGGTGTGTTGTTGTCCTCCCAGGCTGGGGTGGTTTCACGCCACTCCACTACGCTGCTCTCCACGGCAACCGCCTCCTGGTTGACAACTTGCTAACTTGCGGCGCTGACACCAACGTAGCGTCCGACGCGGGACAGACCTCGTTTCACTTCGCCTGCAGGTCAGTGCCATCCGCAGCGCCACACCGAACATTTCCCGCGGCGAAGGTTGTCCACACCAATCCATTCACGAACCGCGAGACATTCAGTAGCTGTTTCGTGGTTTGTGAATGGATTCGCAATCGTTACACGGCAATCCATTCACAAACGTGTTGTTGATGTCAACATCACTGGCATTTTGCAGAGGCGCCATCCACAGATGCGAGATACACAGATGTCGCGAATCGTGCTTTTGTGTCAGTGGTGCTATTTATCCTGATGTATAGATGCTAACTACGTGATGTGTGATAACAGATGCATCTCTATCTCTCTCCTCCCGGTCTCAGACAGGGAAACATCTTCATCATGCACCAGATGATGCAACACGGGGCTGATCTGAGACTGCTGGACCTGCAGGGGAAAACATCTCTGCACCATGCAGTGATGGGAGGCAGCATGTAAGTAGAGGGACACACACACACACACACTCCTCTGTTGACATCTAGTCATTCAATAACCATATTATTATGGTCATATGTGTGTTTGTTGGTTTACCTGTTTGTGTTCAGTGTGGCCATGCACTACCTTTGGGAGACGGGAATGTTCCGGTACTCTGACACAGACATGCACCACGTCTCATCGCTGCACCTGGCCGCCTCCACCAGCAACACTGAGGTGGTGCGGTACCTGCTCAGACACCAGGTACGGCAGAATAATACCTGTTTCACCCATGAAGTCAAACACATCGACAACACCGTTTACTACGTTTTCGCTCATATCTCTTGTATTGGTATTCTAGTATTCAGGAGTATGCCATGGGCGTATTCAAGTTCATAAAAGGTGTTACTTTGGTAACCATGCAAGCGACAACTCAAAGCCTTTAACCCTTTTGTATCGCCGTCGCTTGTGTGCCAGAGATGTGCGGTGGACGCTGTGGACCACCAGGGGGCGACAGCGCTCCACGTGGCGGCAGAGCGAGGAGGCGTGGAGGTGTGTTGGACTCTGCTGCAGAGGGCCGGGTACCTGATGCTCCATCAGAAGAACCACAACGGACTCACCCCTCTGGACCTCAGCAAACAGGGGAAGACCTTTAGGTGAATCAATCGATCAAGCCTGTCAAAATAATAGCCCAATATTATCAAAGTGTTGCATTTTTACCTGTTTCCAATATCTATTCCCTGTCTTTGTTTCTCTTGGCTCGGTTTGAAGGTGAATGTTTATGTTTGGTGGTTTTTTTCAGGCATCAGCAACTCACCAAATTACTGAGTCGGTACATTAATGAGCCAATACACCACATGCCAAAAGAGTCCCACGGTGAATATACTCCTTTATTATCTTATTAACACTCTTCATGTTTCATGGCCCACCACTTACTCAAGTTATTACACTGATACGATGAGGATGAGGATGGTGAAGATCAGGATGATGATGATGATGATGATGATGACGATGAAGAGTATGTGTGTGTGTGTGTGTGTGTGTGTGTGTGTGTGTGTGTGTGTGTGTGTGTATGTGTGTGTGTGTGTGTGCGGGCTCAGTGCTGTACTATTGGACGCTGCTCTTCCCAACCCTGAGCGGCGCCGGCATACTGCTCGTGGCGGCCATGGTGGGAGGCTACGGCGGGCTCCTCTGCGGCCTGCTGTTTCCCTGGCTCGCCAGGAGCATCTTCACGGCGTTCCACCGCATGACCACCTACCAAAGGTCTCGCACACGAGGGCACGCCTTCAAGCGCACGCACGCCTTCAAGCACACCCACGCTGGAGAGCACTGCTTCCTCCTCGCGCGTTGCGTTCTCTTCTCAGTTCCTGTCAAGTGTTTAGATGTGTTGTGGTAACCTGTGTAATCCCCACAGGTTACCTAACCCCATCTACCTGGGAACGCTCTTCGCCGGCTTGTTCCACACCTTGCTCTGCTTCTATGGAAAAATCATGCTCAATATCCTTTTGCATAAACCACGACATCTGCTTGCTATTCACTGCTTAGTCGTTTAGCAGATGCTTTACTCCAAAGTGACAGATGTGACAGGGAATTTGAGGTTCATGTCATTGATCGTGGTAGTGGTGGTGGTTAGGGCATCTTACTTGAGGATGCCTACAGGTAGAGGCGGGCGTTGGGGTTTTCAACCCTACCTGAACCTCTAGAGTGCCCACCTTCAGCCACTCGTGCTTTCCTGAATGCAAAACAACAGAAGTTAAACCTTGGAATGCTCCTTAACTTGCCCGTGTAACGCGTGTGGCCGACCGGAGCGCTGGTGCAGGTCTCCATGGTCCACTTCGCCCTGGTGCTGGGCCTGCTGTGTAAGATCCTGACCCAGGACCCGGGCACGCTGGGCCGGGCCGAGTCCGACCCGCGCTTCTCCTGCATCGCGGACCTGGTGGAGAAGAACGAAAAGCCTCAGAGGTTCTGCCCCTACTGTGAGGTGAGGCTGCGCAGCTTCAGGACTGAGCTGGGTTGCGGGGCTGTCGGGGATTTCTTTGCACAGGATTGATGGTTTCCCCTGCAGCCACTGGTAGACGGTAGACAACTACTGTTACGAGTAGCTGCACACTGTTTCCTGTATGAAAAATGACATTTAGTCAGACAATTTTTTCCAAAGAGAATAGCAAACTGAGAACATTCATTTGATTCATTTGAAAAACGAATAGTGAACGTCTGAGTGCACATAAGTAGAGATAGAGAGTAGAGATAAGAATCAGAACACAAAGTGCCTCATATAATCTCTGGTAAAGTGGATAATAGCATAACATGATAGATACAAATGAAAGCGTACTCGGCCAGATCTTGTTGTCATGTAAGCATGAAGCATGCACCGTGGATCACGCTGCTGTTAACAACACTTGAAGAGTGTTGGGCAGCTTGAAGAGGTTCCTTCTATGCTTTTACTTCAAATAAATATAGAATAATATAAATAAACCCGGTTTGGGAAGCCTGTAAAAGGGAAGCAGAACAAGCAAGTGGTTGATAGTCTCGGGCCCTCCGCTGATCGCGGGCTAAACAGTCTTAACAGTGTGCCACTACTCCTGAGTGTTCCGAGTGTGCCGGATACACACACACACACTGACAACTTCCTCATCCTGCCCCCTGTCTGCCGCAGCTCTACCAGCCCGACCACAGCAAACACTGTAAGCTGTGTGACGTGTGCGTGGCCGACTACGACCACCACTGCCTCTTCCTCAACCGCTGCGTCGGCCGGGGCAACCACCGCCTCTTCCTCCTCTTCCTGCTCTCCATGGTGATGGCCCACCTCCTCTTCCTCGCCACGGCGACCAGCTACCTGTACGGCAAGAAGGCCGCCGGGAGGCACGGCGAGGCGGCGGCGGCGGCGGCGGTGTGGTCGTCATGGCTACCGTTCCTGGGGGCGGAGTTCTGGGTGGCGGTCCTGGCGGCGATGAACGCGCTGACGGTGTTCTGGGAGGCGTGGCTGCTGAGGGAGCAGTTTGACGCCGTGGCGGCGGGGACGACCACGTACTTCCGGGGGGGCGAGACGGCGGGGAGGCGGAGGTCGCTGGGCCAGCGCTGGGCGGCCATTTTGTCCTTCCTGCTGGAGGGGAGACGGGGCGTGGGGAGGAGCCAAGTCAACACGGAGAAGACAGCCATAGACATTTAGCCACTGCCAACCTCCTCAAGGATCTGTGTTCTCACAAACACAACAAAAAAAAATGCCAGTCGTCGCCACTAAAACCAAGAATTATCTAAAATCTGTTATAATTAGTTATTATTTTATTTTTTTAAACGTGACTGCCACCTTAAGTTGTTGTACTTGAATGTGTTAACGGACAATATTCCTGTGATGTATTTTAACACACACTAACACATGTAGACTACTGGAGACCCTTTTTCGTGGCGTTTCCAAACGGGTTCCTCGCCGGGCCGAACACCACTGCTCCACCAAGCCCCTCGGACCTGGGGGGGTCCCCGGACCTGGGGGGTCCCCGGACCTAGGGGGGTCCCCGGACCGAGCCGAGCCGCACGTCATTAACAAACACTGTCCTGTGAAGCCTCGTGGAAGGCGTTCCTCAACTGTGTTTTAGCAGAAACCGCTAGATAGTCATGTCTTGTGTGTGTGTGGTTTTTGTACGACATACACTTTACCTCCGTCACTTTACCTAACGTCAGTATTAGTCCTTTTGAATAAAAAGCCTGCCATTAAATGACGCACACACACCTGTGACGTGTCTCCCCCCCCCCCCCCTTGACCTTTATGTTAGCATTCGGTGTCCAAGATGAGAGACAGTCATCCAATAGCGCGCGCGCGCTGCCAGCTTCAGCAGACAACACGCCCACTGGAAGGCCCTCCCTGCCCTGCTAGCATAATGCTGTTACCTCCCTGACCTGCGCCCACTCATTTGCACCGGGCCACTTCCGCCACTCCTGCTAATGGGCCAGGTCTCTCTGGTTCCTTCAATTACACACACTCATTTCCTCCCCGTCCCTCAGGAGCGCATTTCTACATTATAGATGACACTATAGATGCACCCGCCAGACCCCCCTGGCTTGTTCTCTGTGTTAGATGAGAGAAGATGGTGGAACACACACACACATAGACACCGTTTTTGTCACATATCTGCTTATTTACCCACCAACTCATCCCATGGTTATCAATTGTTCAAATGGATGACCGGCCATTCACTGGGACTTCTGATACCATTTACAGCGAGGAGAGGACTTGGGAGTTGAAACAATGTTTGTTGATGTTTCTAACTCATTTACTGCCTGGCTTCCTGTCCTCACACACCAAGAGGGGACCCTTTAATTAGAGCCCCCCTAATTAGAAGCCTCTCTTAACAACTTCATATGAGGAAATGTACACAATTTTCACACCACTACTGTCCAATACACACAGCATTTTACAGTGAAATATAAGCCTTAAAAATACCTGCAATTCATACAGTAGTGAATTATTAACATGCCATAAAGGTACACGTGGTGAAGTGTACATACTGAACATGAAACCATACTGAACCATACTGTCTGAAACAATTCCAAAGACAATTCAAGCATTCATGATAATGTGCCCCATGGCATGTTTCCTTTGTGCATATCCGAACCAAGCTTTTGGAAACACAGGCAAAGTTTCTCTCCCCCATAATTTGAGTCAGCCATTTATATTCCCTATACTAAGCATAATGTGGAGGTAGGGCCACAGACTCAGGTGATGTGGCTCAGCTTGGTGCAGTTTTGCTGCATCAAAGCATTGAGAGCAACATACAGGGGCAGGCCTGTGCACCACAATACCATAATTAAATAAAGGCCATGCTTGAAACATGGCTCTGCGCGGATCCATAATGGGATGAATGAATTACATTTAGACTTACAAATGCAACTTCCTGTCATATAAGGACAGAAAATCTATGCATATAATATTTTGATTGGGTGCAGTATATCTAGTGGCCAGCATTCCCCCCCCCCCCCAAACTGATTTAACTGGATCATAACAAATTTCATCAGGACAATTGTAGTTACAGTCTAATACCGCAATATATCATTCGGTTATAGAGCCATTTCCTTTCAGTGTAAACCTGCACATGTTATGTGTGGTTTTTGGTCCATTTAACAACAGTCAACGCAAGTTCCTCGACATTGTTTTGCATCTGGTAGCACACACATACCAACACACCTCGTCACCCTGCCGTCATCTGATGAGCTTCACTGCTCAAATGACTCAAATCTCTGACAAAGCTTCGACACAGCAAACAATACAGTTATCCTGGGTTATTAGTAAAAAAAAAAAAAAAAAATTTAAAAGACAACAACAAAAACAATCACAGCATCAATTATTTTCCCTGGATCATTTTGCTGAGAGCATTCTTCTTTCTCTGTCTGTTTGGTGTCTTGCCCTGCTGCATGGAGCCAACTCAACTATATATATACAATCAGGCCAGGGCAGCAGACATGAATCAGCCTTCAGCACCTGGAGGAGGTCAGTCCCAGACAAGTGATTTACACGGACTGAGTTGTTTTGCAAAGCTAAATTACGAACATCGGAAATCATCCTGCTGCTAACACCGTTGCAAATGAAACCCTGTCTGACAGCAGAGGGAAAAGGAAAAAAAAAAGTG
>JAXIVH010000935.1:0-2500 GCA_036785325.1 Urophycis tenuis | reverse complement strand
CAGTTTTGTCCCGGGCATACTAATGCATAATCCATGCTTTTAATCATGGCGCCCGTATGGAGGATACGCTCGGCTGGAATAAAACAACCTGATCTGCGCGGCCGTAACGCCCCGCTGTGTGAAGCAATGCAGCAGCCAATCCCCCCCCCCCCCCCCCCCCCCGCTCCGCACCGCTCTCCAGGCCTCTGTAGAAGACGTGGAGGAGTGTACATTGTCTATGAGTGAACCCAATACCAAATACAAAGGGTCTCTGCAGAGCCTGCTGTATGCACGTCTACTGTCTTTGTGCGCGTGGATGAGATGGTTCAGCTCTACCCCATACAGGAGACCTTCTATGAATAGCAATGATGGAGGTTGGTGGTGGTGCGTGTGCGTGCGTGTGTGTGGTGTGTGAATGAATGAGAAGCAGAGATCTATGGAGATTTCAACTATTACAACACAAAATAGTAGTAGCAATTTCTTTTCCTATAATTTCCTCACTCGCGGTCTCTCTCTCCCACTGTCTCTCTCTCACTGTCCTCTCTCTCTCTGCGCCCCTGCGCTATGTGTATATACTGGGTTCTGACTCAACTGGTGAGCATGGCATTAACACTGCCAGTGTCGGGGGTCTGATCCCCAATGAGACCATCCACGCTAACAATGTATGCACTCACGAGATTGTGTTGTATCGTGTGTGTGTGTGCGTGGTTGTGTGCATGTGTGCATGAATGTGTGTGCACGGGTGCGTGTGTGTGCACGTGTGTGTGTGTGTGTGTGTCCGTCCAGCCCGATCCAAGAGCATGGTTCTGGGGGAGCTGACGCGGCTGTCCAGGCCCCTGTTCCCCTCTGGACCAGGAGAGGGCGCTGAAGACCGGCTGGCTGAAGAGACAGAGGAGCATCATGAAGAACTGGCAGCTGCGCTGGTTCGTGCTGCGGCCCGAGGCGCTCTACTTCTATAAGGACCAGGACGAGGCCAAGGCCCAGGTGAGACACGCCGCGCGGGTCAGCCGCCCACACCGGCCCCGGGGGGTCTCTCTCCTCAGACCCCTCTCTCCTCACAGCCGCGACCGGCGTGCTGCTGTTGCGTCGCGGCACCAGAGACAGGATCCGTGCCACGGTCTTGATTGTGTGAGTGAAACAGGGTGTTACTGTTCAGCTATATGGCAGTATATGCACACACATCATCATAATGATAATAACAGGAGAAGGACTATAATGGCTCACGATACATCACGCAGCTGCCCTTATAGAGTATTGCGGCGTTCCCCGTTGTGCCTTTGGGACTAACGGCATATATTCTGCGCTGAATATTAAATAAAGGTAATTGCTCCTAATTTGTATTCTGAATGGGGAGAGTGTTCCCCCCCCCCCCCCCCCCCCCCCCCCCCTCCCCCTCCCCCACAAGCATTAAGTCTTCATCACACGTCTGAGGGGCTCCATCACGGCCCTGCTTGATGCTGAGGAGGGTAGTTCCGAAGCCACCCTGAGGTCCCGCTGTGTTCGCAAGCAGAGCACTTAGCTTGTGACCTATGACCCCCCACCACCCGCCCCTCCCCCCGCCCCCCCCCCCCCCCACCCCCCCCATCCCCTGCTCAATGCTGGGAGAAGAAGGCGATGGGGAAACCCCACATGGACGAGAGGGAAGCAGGGCGTCCGATGGTAAATAGATGAGCGAGAGATGTTTCCCTGAGTCACCGCCCCCCCCCCCCCCCCCCCCCCCCCCCCCCCATCATCATCTCTGTGCTCTGCTCCGTTGGCCGGCTGCCCGGGGCAACAGCATCAGCACCACCACAGACCCCAGGAATCCATAATGGTTTACATGCGCTACATGGTACCTGTTTCCAGAGAGACTGTAATTGATTAGAGGGCGGGACCCGCGCCGGCCGCTCTACATCAGCGCCGGTGTGTTCTGATTTACCCTGCCGGCTTGAAGGTCGGACTTTTTTTTCTTTTTTTTTTTGGCAACCACAGGGTCAGTAAATGTCCTATAAATGTCCTGGAAAAAAAAAGATGGAAGAGCTGTCTTCCACTTCCACTTGTCCCTCAACCTCCTCCTTCTTCTTCTTCTGCCCTTCTCTGTTCTGTCGGTCCTGTCCTGTTCTCCAGGGTTGCATCCCTCTGCAGGGCAGTCAGGTCAACGAGCTGCCAGCCAATCAGGACGAGCCCGGCCGCCACCTTTTTGAGATCGTTCCAGGTGGGTTGGCATAGTAACATTGCACTCATCTGCCAATGGTGTGATGGCAACGTGGAACAGTGAATAATTACATCTAGCCTCCCTGAAGGAAAACACAGTTCTTAGAAGCTCCTTTACCTTCACGTGGTCTTGGAAGAGTAGCTACACACACGCACGCGCGCGCTCACACACGCACACACACACAGACACACACACACACACACACACACACACACACACACACACACACACACACACACACAGGCAGCCGGCGCATTTTTCGCCTCTGTGTGCAGCGTGTTATTTATGGCGTGTGAGGCATGTTTCAAGTTCACTTCAGTGGGATAG
>JAXIVH010000934.1:25000-36675 GCA_036785325.1 Urophycis tenuis | reverse complement strand
GTCTCGAGGCTGGAAAGCTCCCCTCTCGTCCGCACCATTTTTAGGTTTTCAGATTTGGGTCAAAATAAAGGCCAGTGCTCAAGAGGTTCCAAGTGTGGGGGTTCCTCCCCACAGCACGTGGTCCACCTCGTGGCCAGAGAGTCCCAGAGTCAGGACCGTGGACCTGAAAACCCTTTGGTGGGGCGGGGGGTCTTGGCGTTATCCACTGGAACACGGATAACAAGGACAGAGAATGTGTGTGTTGAGGGATGGGGGCAGTCCAACATGGGGGGGGGGGGGGGGGGGGGGGGGGGGTGACGCTGTACCAGCCCATGAGCAAGAGAGCTGGGTCACCGTGGCAACCCCTCATCGGTTCTCAACCCACCTCTTCAATAAATACTAGTAGAAAAATAGGTTTCTGTTCTCTGGTGATTTGTATGTGTAGTGTTATGTGGCATCCAGCTAGACGCTTTGGGGCACATCTATAAACAAACAGGTTATTTTCTTCCAGGACTCAGGTCAAAAATGAAATAATAATTAAAAAAATAATATTAAAATCACTCTGATCTTAAATTGGGATTGTGGTTTTAAAAATGCCCACAGACTTCCTGCATTCTTCAGGCGAGTGGAAATGTTTATCTCATCATTTCATCATTTACATTTAGATCACTTGGTGTAGGGCGTTTCTCAGGCCAAGAGGACTTTCACAATAAGAGTACTCTTGTTCAGCGTTCACCTCGACCTGGCGTGATACCACCATTAACCCTAACGACCGTATCCACCTCCAACTGCGGCTGTCGCCATCTTGAGTCAACCGCCATCTCGAGTCAACCGCCATCTCGAGTCAACCGCCATCTTGAGTCAACCGCCATCCCGAGTCAACCCGGCACGAATATTCATATTTCTGTAACGGTTCCAAGATGGAGGCTCGCGTGGAAGTCCATAGTCCAGCCCGGTCATTAACGAACTCTAATGGGGGGGAAACACGGAGATGAAGACAAAGAAGAAACAAAATGGCCGCTGCTCTGCTGAACGTGGACACAGACGGCAGGGTTCTCGTAATTCTCCGGTCCCGGGCCGTCTTCGTCACCGTGGCAACGCACGCCGTCTTCCAGTCTTTGATTTAAAAAAATAAAAACACTTGGTTCCGAGACGACGGGGGGGGCGGGATCAGCACTCGGCGTCCACGCTGTGCACGGTGACAGCGGCCTGGAGGTGGTGTGAGTGCAGCGGGTGGTGGTGTGTGTGTGCGTGGCGGTACGGGTGGAACTTGTGGCTGAGCAGCGCCGCCGTCTGCGGGGGCGTGTCCAGGTCCATGTCGTCGTCATGGTTACCCACGTCCACGCCGGCCGACAGCGGGTCATTGTTGCCGGGCGGGTTCTCGCTGTCCTCCTGGGGGCTCATGGTGCTGTAACCTGATTGGCCGGGCGGGGACAAAACAAAGAGAAGGTTACTTCATGAACATGCGGTCATTAAGTGGTCATTAAGTCGGCCATTGAATGTATTTAACTGCGATGGGATTACACTTTGTAATCCACTTTGTTAGCCTATTAAATCAGCATATGTACACACGTCTGAAGAGATAGAGACAGGCACCATGTTATAATAGTGAGTATTCAGACAAGTGTCTGCCCAGACTACACCACAGTCCACACCCCGGTCAAAACGGTCCCCCTCATTATTCCATCCAGTACCGTTCTCTCCTCAGCATGACTCCCTGATCTCCTCTCTTACTCTCCTCTTTCCCTACGGACTGAACCTCGCCAGCCTTTTCATCACAAGCGTTGGGTTCTTCTCGACCTTGTCTGCCTGTCCGGCCGGGCCGGCGCCGTGGCCTGGCCCCCGGCCCCCGGCCAACAGAGCCCCCGTTGTCCCTGGGGGGTGACAAAAGAGCCGGCCGGTCCCTGGGTTTCTCTTACTGTAAGCGCCGGTGAGGATAATGAGGACTCTGTTGTGTCCGACTGCACCAGGAGGCCTTTGTCTGCCGTGAATCCTTTTCTGTTTCCGTCCCCCCCCCGACCCAACCCTCTGCCCTGCCCCCCCCCCCCCGTCCCCGTCTCCTGCGTCTTCTAATCATACGTCTCTTTTGGGCAGCGAGTGGGGGGAGGCGCTACAGGAGCGAAAGGGAGGGATGACTTCGGGAGAACAGACAGCGACTCAGAGAGGCAGGGGGGTCCACGTGGAGGTAGGGGGTCCACGTGGAGGCAGGGGGGTTCACGTGGAGATAGGGGGTCCACGTGGAGGTAGGGGGTCCACGTGGAGGTAGGGGGTTCACGTGGAGGTAGGAGGGTCCACGTGGAGATAGGAGGGTCCATGTGGAGGTAGGGGGGTTCACGTGGAGGTAGGTGGTCCACATGGAGGTAGGGGGTCCACGTGGAGGTAGGAGGGTCCACATGGAGGTAGGGGGTCCACGTGGAGGTAGGAGGGTCCACGTGGAGGTAGGAGGGTCCACGTGGAGGTAGGGGGGTTCACGTGGAGGTAGGGGGGGTCCATGTGGAGGTAGGAGGGTCCACGTGGAGGTAGGGGGGTTCACGTGGAGGTAGGGGGTCCACGTGGAGGTAGGTGGTCCACGTGGAGGTAGGGGGGTTCACGTGGAGGTAGGGGGGTCCACGTGGAGGTAGGAGGGTCCATGTGGAGGTAGGAGGGTCCACGTGGAGGTAGGGGGGTCCATGTGGAGGTAGGAGGGTCCACGTGGAGGTAGGGGGGTCCATGTGGAGGTAGGAGGGTCCACGTGGAGGTAGGGGGGTCCACATGGAGGTAGGGGGTCCACGTGGAGGTAGGAGGGTCCACGTGGAGGTAGGAGGGTCCACGTGGAGGTAGGAGGGTCCACGTGGAGGTAGGGGGGTCCATGTGGAGGTAGGAGGGTCCACGTGGAGGTAGGGGGGTCCATGTGGAGGTAGGAGGGTCCACGTGGAGGTAGGGGGGTCCACATGGAGGTAGGGGGTCCACGTGGAGGTAGGAGGGTCCACGTGGAGGTAGGAGGGTCCACGTGGAGGTAGGAGGGTTCACGTGGAGGTAGGGGGGTCCATGTGGAGGTAGGAGGGTCCACGTGGAGGTAGGTGGTTCACGTGGAGGTAGGGGGGTTCACGTGGAGGTAGGGGGTCCACGTGGAGGTAGGTGGTCCACGTGGAGGTAGGGGGGTTCACGTGGAGGTAGGGTGGTCCACATGGAGGTAGGTGGTCCACGTGGAGGTAGGGGGTCCACGTGGAGGTAGGGGGGTTCACGTGGAGGTAGGGGGTCCATGTGGAGGTAGGGCGGTTCAAGTGGAGGTAGGGGGTCCACGTGGAGGTAGGGGGGTTCACGTGGAGGTAGGTGGTCCACGTGGAGGTAGGGGGGTCCACGTGGAGGTAGGGGGTCCACGTAGAGGTAGGGGGTCCACGTAGAGGTAGGGGGTCCACGTGGAGATAGGGGGTCCACGTGGAGGTAGGAGGGTCCACGTGGAGGTAGGGGGTCCATGTGGAGGTAGGAGGGTCCACTTGGAGGTAGGGGGGTCCATGTGGAGGTAGGGGGTCCACGTGGAGGTAGGGGGTCCACGTGGAGGTAGGGGGTTCACGTGGAGGTAGGAGGGTCCACGTGGAGATAGGAGGGTCCATGTGGAGGTAGGGGGGTTCACGTGGAGGTAGGTGGTCCACATGGAGGTAGGGGGTCCACGTGGAGGTAGGAGGGTCCACATGGAGGTAGGGGGTCCACGTGGAGGTAGGAGGGTCCACGTGGAGGTAGGAGGGTCCACGTGGAGGTAGGAGGGTTCACGTGGAGGTAGGGGGGTCCATGTGGAGGTAGGAGGGTCCACGTGGAGGTAGGTGGTTCACGTGGAGGTAGGGGGGTTCACGTGGAGGTAGGGGGTCCACGTGGAGGTAGGTGGTCCACGTGGAGGTAGGGGGGTTCACGTGGAGGTAGGGGGGTCCACGTGGAGGTAGGAGGGTCCATGTGGAGGTAGGAGGGTCCACGTGGAGGTAGGGGGGTCCATATGGAGGTAGGAGGGTCCACGTGGAGGTAGGGGGGTCCATGTGGAGGTAGGAGGGTCCACGTGGAGGTAGGGGGGTCCACATGGAGGTAGGGGGTCCACGTGGAGGTATGAGGGTCCACGTGGAGGTAGGAGGGTCCACGTGGAGGTAGGAGGGTTCACGTGGAGGTAGGGGGGTCCATGTGGAGGTAGGAGGGTCCACGTGGAGGTAGGTGGTTCACGTGGAGGTAGGGGGTCCACGTGGAGGTAGGGGGGTTCACGTGGAGGTAGGGGGTCCATGTGGAGGTAGGGCGGTTCAAGTGGAGGTAGGGGGTCCACGTGGAAGTAGGGGGGTTCACGTGGAGGTAGGTGGTCCACGTGGAGGTAGGGGGGTCCACGTGGAGGTAGGGGGTCCACGTAGAGGTAGGGGGTCCACGTGGAGATAGGGGGTCCACGTGGAGGTAGGAGGGTCCACGTGGAGGTAGGGGGTCCATGTGGAGGTAGGAGGGTCCACTTGGAGGTAGGGGGGTCCATGTGGAGGTAGGGGGTCCATGTGGAGGGAGGGGGTCCACGTGGAGGTAGGGGGTCCACGTGGAGGTAGGGGGGTTCACGTGGAGGTAGGTGGTCCACGTGGAGGTAGGGGGTTCACGTGGAGGTAGGGGGTCCACGTGGAGGTAGGAGGGTTCACGTGGAGGTAGGGGGGTCCACGTGGAGGTAGGAGGGTCCACGTAGAGGTAGGGGGGTCCACGTGGAGGTAGGGGGTTCACGTGGAGGTAGGGGGTCCACGTGGAGGTAGGAGGGTTCACGTGGAGGTAGGGGGGTCCACGTGGAGGTAGGAGGGTTCACGTGGAGACGCTGGGCTGAGGCAGTGCTGGACGTTGGAGACCAGAGTTTTGACGCCGTTTGATGAGCAACAAAGCCGTCTTTTAGCTATTAACTGGGCCAAGTGGTTGCCGCTGTAGAGCCCTCCTCTTAAAGAGCTCCAAATGGAGAGACGTCAATATGCAGAGGGATGGAATCCTCCGTCAAGCCTTAATTACTGCGTAGCAAATAACCTTTTAAGCCTCAAGTTCTTCATTAATTATATTCAGGGAAAAAAATCCTGAGCGTTTCTGAAGATTAAGCATCAAATCTCCAGAGGCACTGAAACGAATGGAGTGGTGGTGATTGAGTCAGTGGGAGTTTAGTGAGGGTTTCTTAAACACATGTAGATGTACTATAACACAGGTGTGTGTGTGTGTGGTGTACTATACCACACATGTGTGTGTGTGTGTGTGTGTGTGTGTGTGTGTCATGTAGATGTACTATACCACACAGGTGTGTGTGTGTGTGTGTGTGTGTGTGTGTGTCATGTAGATGTACTATACCACAGGTGTGTGTGTGTGTGTGTGTGTGTGTGTGTGTCATGTAGATGTACTATACCACAGGTGTGTGTGTGTGTGATGTACTATACCACACAGGTGTGTGTGTGTGTGTGTGTGTGTGTGTGTCATGTAGATATACTATACCACACAGGTGTGTGTGTGTGTGTGTGTGTGTGTCATGTAGATGTACTATACCACACAGCTGTGTGTGTGTGTGTGTGTTCAGAGTTGGGCATTGCTATAGGTTATTCCCACGTATCAAAGGATCTGATTGCTCACTGGAAGAACTGATGTGTAAAAAGACAGCAGACGATGAAACGTCCAGTCCAGTACACGCAGACAAACAACATGAATTTGAATTTCCCCCAACTCGAATTTCCCCCAGGGATCAATAAAGAATCTTGAATCTTGAATCTCGAACATCTCCCCGGTGCTTCTGGTGAGGGTAGCTCAACGCAGTCCGGCCCAGAATGAATCCTGCTGGCCTCAGGAACCTACAGACATGAAGCCATGCTTCTCATCACGTGACCAGAAGATCATAAAGATCACAGCCCAGTGACTCCACCTAGCCCTTCATGTAGACGCCATGCTGTGGTGAGCTGTGGCCCAGGACTCAGACACCACCTTCCAGACCCTCGTGTTCCTCTGGCCAGCCGGCTACAGAGAGACCACCCTCTCACCCACCACCCACCACACTGCACCCGAGGGTGGTCCAGGCTGGGCCCGGCCCCTCATCGGCCCGCTAGAACCCGCGCCAGCATCAGACACGGTTCTCAGGAGCTCGTGGTTTGGTGGATATGAAAAGTTCTGCGTTCTGCGTTCCTCGTTAACAACATCAGCTCCAAAAGGACAAGAACACATGGAGAGAAATATATCTGGAGGCGTGGGTCGGTGTCCGGTGACTCACTCACATGTCTTATGTTAGCGTGTGTGCGTGCGTGCGTGCGTGCGTCTGTGTGTGTGTGTGTGTTTGTCACAGTTTTAAATGTAATGGTTGGAGGTGGGAGTACGTTGACTGATGCAAGCAGAGCAGCAACTTTGAAGCACTTGTCAAGAGTTTGCTTTCATCCTGAACGTACTACACCCCCAGCCCCTCTCCCCCTCTCACCTCTCTCTCGCTCCCTCTCTCTCATATATCACGGGTTACGCAACATGTGATGGATCTCTTTTCCACACTAACTTCTCTCCAATGTCTGGTATAAGTGTGGAGCCCGGTCCGTAATAAACGCTGTATCCCTTCATCACTGCTACACTTCCAGAGCACCGCCTGCACGCAGAGAGGCTGGTATAGAGGGTGGGTTCACTGTGCTCAAGTGGACTCTGCGCCCGGTTCCTTTTCTCTCTCGCGCTTTCGACAATCGCTGTCACCTCACAGGCCAACGTGTCTTCCTCCCCCCAGTGATCATCATCATCATCAGTGGTTACACTACGGAGTAAAGGGACTCTGAGCCTGCTAGCCAACAGTCTGTAAAGGGACTCTGAGCCTGCTAGCCAACAGTCTGCCATATCCATCTCCCAACCAGCACTCTGGGTGGCAGTACAATTATGTGGAACATTAAATGCTTTAAAAATGTTTCTTGTTGATTTTTTTAAACAGCCCTAAGACACTGCAGAAGTACACAACAGATCTGTGTCCATGGTCTCGACTTTAATTGAATACATTGCAGCGGTTCCTCTTACTGGTTTGGTGGTGGTGACCTTCTGTTTGGTGCCATGTGTATTCTGGTGCATGTGTGTGTGTGTGTGTGTGTGTGTGTGTGTGTGTGTGTGTGTGTGTCTGTGTGTGTCTCTGTGTGTGTCTGTCTGTCTGTCTGTCTGTCTGTGTGTGTGTGTGTGTGTGTGTGTGTGTGTCTGTGTGTGTGTGTGTGTGTGTGTGTGTGTGTGTGTGTGTGTGTGTGTCTGTGTGTGTGTGTGTGTGTGTGTGTGTGTGTGTGTGTGTGTGTCTGTGTGTGTGTGTGTGTGTGTGTGTGTGTGTGTGTGTGTGTGTGTGTGTGTGTGTGTGTGTGTGTGTGTCTGTGTGTGTGTGTGTGTGTGTGTGTGTCTCACCGTGGTCACTCTCCGTCCCGGACCTGCCCCAGTAGCGGCGCCGTCTCTCCGGGCTGTGCGTGTGCCTCTCGATCACCGCCGCCATGAAGCGTGTGTTGCTGACTGGGGGCGGAGTCAGAACACACACACGGTTTAGAAGCGTTTTCCGGTCATATCTGTTGAAATTCTTTGAACCGTAAATGAATCAATCTGACAAAGAGCCCAGACTGCGACTGAGGCCGTGGCTGTCCGACCCCAGCGGAGGACTCACTGATCCCCCGGTCCTCGTGGCTGTCCTCGTCTCGCTCGTCCCTCTCGTTGTCCAGGTTGGACATCCTCACCGACATTTCTGGGAGACATCGGCAGGGGGGGAGGTGTGAGTCTCTCCATCATCACACACCTTCTGAGTATTCATTAACATCGGGCAGGCTGCTGGGAATCGGAGCGCTCTCCCGGAGAACCCTTCTGAATCCAGGAGGAACCCGTGAAGCGGCCGCAGCCCCGTGGACCAGGAGCAGAGCTGCTCCCGGAGTCTTCCACCCGGCTGTCCAGCACCACGTGGTGGACCAGGAGCAGAGCTGCTCCCTCCACCCGGCTGTCCAGCACCACGTGTTCACGCCCGTCCTCAGCCATCGTCAACACCATCCGGGCGTCAGCGGGGCAGAGAGAGCAGGTCTGGGTTCTGGAAGCGGCTCCAGTGTGAACCAGAACCAGAACCAGAACCAGAACCAGAACCGCGCGACGCCCCGGTCAGGGCCTCCGCCCCGCACTGATATTGCATGATTCAGCGTCATTCTATTTCCCCGTGTATTGTATTGTATTGTACTGTACTTTATGGTACTGTACTGTACTGTACTGCATGGTACTGTACTGCATTGCATTGTACTGCATTGTATTGTATTGTATTGTGTTGCATTGTATTTATTGTACTGTATTGTACTGCATTGTATTGTATTGTATTGTGTTGCCTTGCATTGCTTTTTATTGTATTGCATTGTACTGTACTGTATTGTATTGTATTGTACTGTATTGTACTGCATTGTATTATATTGCATTGCATTGTATTTTATTGTAATGCATTGTATTGTATTGTACTGTTTTGTACTGCAGCCGCCTGTTCGATAACATCGCTAAACGTGTGAACGTTTAAACATGCGGCGGGAGGAGAACGTCGACCCAGGAGCCCACGCTTGGGGTTCTCGTCTCCCCGTCCCCCGCAGGCCTGCAGCTGATGTATCTCCAGTCTGGACCGGTCCTACAACATTGTCCCGGCCACCGGTCCAAACATGTGTGGGTCAGTAACATGAAGGTACCAGGGTGCTATAGTAACATGAAGGTACCAGGGTGCTGAGGGTCAGTAACATGAAGGTACCAGGGTGCTATAGTAACATGAAGGTACCAGGGTGCTATAGTAACATGAAGGTACCAGGGTGCTATAGTAACATGAAGGTACCAGGGTGCTATAGTAACATGAAGGTACCAGGGTGCTGTAGTAACATGAAGGTACCAGGGTGCTGTAGTAACATGAAGGTACCAGGGTGCTGTAGTAACATGAAGGTACCAGGGTGCTGTAGTAACATGAAGATACCAGGGTGCTGAGGGTCAGTAACATGAAGGTACCAGGGTGCTGTAGTAACATGAAGGTACCAGGGTGCTATAGTAACATGAAGGTACCAGGGTGCTGAGGGTCAGTAACATGAAGGTACCAGGGTGCTGTAGTAACATGAAGGTACCAGGGTGCTATAGTAACATGAAGGTACCAGGGTGCTATAGTAACATGAAGGTACCAGGGTGCTGTAGTAACATGAAGGTACCAGGGTGCTATAGTAACATGAAGGTACCAGGGTGCTGTAGTAACATGAAGGTACCAGGGTGCTATAGTAACATGAAGGTACCAGGGTGCTATAGTAACATGAAGGTACCAGGGTGCTGTAGTAACATGAAGGTACCAGGGTGCTGTAGTAACATGAAGGTACCAGGGTGCTATAGTAACATGAAGGTACCAGGGTGCTGTAGTAACATGAAGGTACCAGGGTGCTATAGTAACATGAAGGTACCAGGGTGCTGTAGTAACATGAAGGTACCAGGGTGCTGTAGTAACATGAAGGTACCAGGGTGCTATAGTAACATGAAGGTACCAGGGTGCTGTAGTAACATGAAGGTACCAGGGTGCTGTAGTAACATGAAGGTACCAGGGTGCTATAGTAACATGAAGGTACCAGGGTGCTGTAGTAACATGAAGGTACCAGGGTGCTGTAGTAACATGAAGGTACCAGGGTGCTGTAGTAACATGAAGGTACCAGGGTGCTGTAGTAACATGAAGGTACCAGGGTGCTGTAGTAACATGAAGGTACCAGGGTGCTGTAGTAACATGAAGGTACCAGGGTGCTGAGGGTCAGTAACATGAAGGTACCAGGGTGCTGTAGTAACATGAAGGTACCAGGGTGCTGTAGTAACATGAAGGTACCAGGGTGCTGAGGGTCAGTAACATGAAGGTACCAGGGTGCTGTAGTAACATGAAAGTACCAGGGTGCTATAGTAACATGAAGGTACCAGGGTGCTATAGTAACATGAAGGTACCAGGGTGCTGTAGTAACATGAAGGTACCAGGGTGCTGTAGTAACATGAAGGTACCAGGGTGCTATAGTAACATGAAGGTACCAGGGTGCTGTAGTAACATGAAGGTACCAGGGTGCTATAGTAACATGAAGGTACCAGGGTGCTGTAGTAACATGAAGGTACCAGGGTGCTGTAGTAACATGAAGGTACCAGGGTGCTATAGTAACATGAAGGTACCAGGGTGCTGTAGTAACATGAAGGTACCAGGGTGCTGTAGTAACATGAAGGTACCAGGGTGCTGAGGGTCAGTAACATGAAGGTACCAGGGTGCTGTAGTAACATGAAGGTACCAGGGTGCTATAGTAACATGAAGGTACCAGGGTGCTATAGTAACATGAAGGTACCAGGGTGCTGTAGTAACATGAAGGTACCAGGGTGCTGTAGTAACATGAAGGTACCAGGGTGCTGTAGTAACATGAAGGTACCAGGGTGCTGTAGTAACATGAAGGTACCAGGGTGCTGAGGGTCAGTAACATGAAGATACCAGGGTGCTGTAGTAACATGAAGGTACCAGGGTGCTATAGTAACATGAAGGTACCAGGGTGCTATAGTAACATGAAGGTACCAGGGTGCTATAGTAACATGAAGGTACCAGGGTGCTGAGGGTCAGTAACATGAAGGTACCAGGGTGCTATAGTAACATGAAGGTACCAGGGTGCTATAGTAACATGAAGGTACCAGGGTGCTGTAGTAACATGAAGGTACCAGGGTGCTGAGGGTCAGTAACATGAAGGTACCAGGGTGCTATAGTAACATGAAGGTACCAGGGTGCTGTAGTAACATGAAGGTACCAGGGTGCTGTAGTAACATGAAGGTACCAGGGTGCTGTAGTAACATGAAGGTACCAGGGTGCTATAGTAACATGAAGGTACCAGGGTGCTATAGTAACATGAAGATACCAGGGTGCTATAGTAACATGAAGGTACCAGGGTGCTGAGGGTCAGTAACATGAAGGTACCAGGGTGCTATAGTAACATGAAGGTACCAGGGTGCTATAGTAACATGAAGGTACCAGGGTGCTGTAGTAACATGAAGGTACCAGGGTGCTGTAGTAACATGAAGGTACCAGGGTGCTGTAGTAACATGAAGATACCAGGGTGCTGAGGGTCAGTAACATGAAGGTACCAGGGTGCTGTAGTAACATGAAGGTACCAGGGTGCTATAGTAACATGAAGGTACCAGGGTGCTGTAGTAACATGAAGGTACCAGGGTGCTATAGTAACATGAAGGTACCAGGGTGCTATAGTAACATGAAGGTACCAGGGTGCTGTAGTAACATGAAGGTACCAGGGTGCTATAGTAACATGAAGGTACCAGGGTGCTATAGTAACATGAAGATACCAGGGTGCTATAGTAACATGAAGGTACCAGGGTGCTGTAGTAACATGAAGGTACCAGGGTGCTGTAGTAACATGAAGGTACCAGGGTGCTGTAGTAACATGAAGGTACCAGGGTGCTGTAGTAACATGAAGGTACCAGGGTGCTGTTGTAACATGAAGGTACCAGGGTGCTGTAGTAACATGAAGGTACCAGGGTGCTGTAGTAACATGAAGGTACCAGGGTGCTGTAGTAACATGAAGGTACCAGGGTGCTGTGGGTCAGTAACATGAAGGTACCAGGGTGCTGAGGGTCAGTAACATGAAGGTACCAGGGTGCTGTAGTAACATGAAGGTACCAGGGTGCTGTAGTAACATGAAGGTACCAGGGTGCTATAGTAACATGAAGGTACCAGGGTGCTGAGGGTC
>JAXIVH010000934.1:15000-20000 GCA_036785325.1 Urophycis tenuis | reverse complement strand
TGGCTGCCGTGGACCAGGTTGGTCAGGTCACCCTGAGGGGAGGCGGACAATCAGGCAGGAAAATGAATTCAACAAGAACATTGTGGTGTAGTGACGGGAGTGGCCACAGGGTGGGGCTATAGCACTGTGAGAAGCACAACGCACGGCAGACTTTTTCACTCCATATGCCGTAGTTTGAGTGTGTATGCCTATTTGTGTGTGTGCATGAATATGCATGTATGTGTGCATGTGCATGTGTGTTTGCGCGTGTGTGCGTGTGTGCGTGTGTGCGTGCGTGTGTGCGTGTGTGCGTGTGTGTGTGCGTGTGTGCGTGCGCGGGCTCACCACGATGCTGGTGTTGAACTTGTAGAAACGCTGCACAGTGCGGTCACTGAAACTGTTGCACAGGTTCTTCTTGACAAAGTTGGGGTGGTTGAGGATGTCGTTGGCCACCAGGGGCTCCTGCAGCGCAACACAGAGAGGGAACCCCAGGAAACAGAGTGAGAACCCCAGGGAACAGAGGGAGAACCCCAGGGAACAGAGGGAGAACCCCAGGGAACAGAGGGAGAACCCCAGGGAACAGAGGGAGAACCCCAGGAAACAGAGGGAGAACCCCAGGGAACAGAGGGAGAACCCCAGGGAACAGAGGGAGAACCCCAGGGAACAGAGGGAGAACCCCAGGGAACAGAGGGAGAACCCCAGGAAACAGAGGGAGAACCCCAGGGAACAGAGGGAGAACCCCAGGGAACAGAGAGAGAACCCCAGGGAACAGAGGGAGAACCCCAGGGAACAGAGGGAGAACCCCAGGGAACAGAGGGAGAACCCCAGGGAACAGAGTGAGAACCCCAGGGAACAGAGGGAGAACCCCAGGGAACAGAGGGAGAACCCCAGGGAACAGAGGGAGAACCCCAGGAAACAGAGGGAGAACCCCAGGGAACAGAGGGAGAACCCCAGGGAACAGAGGGAGAACCCCAGGGAACAGAGGGAGAACCCCAGGAAACAGAGAGAAGAGATGTTTGCATCCACATCACATATCAATACCAACTACACACATGGATGAAGACTCAAATGCCCAGTTCCAGGAAATAATCAGTTTCGCTCCCTCGATATTTCACTTTGTTTTTGGCCTCTTTGTAGCACTTCCATGTATCAACAACAGAGTTGGAGACACGCTGGAAGGAATTAGTTTGTTTCTCCTGCCGATTGATTTCACGTCATCGTCTCTGCACTTCTGTCACAAGTGTTTGTTTTACTGTTGACTCTCACTCACCAGTGTTTAGTTCTTGCTGTATGAGAGAATGGGCCCTGTGTGTGTGTGTGTGTGTGTGTGTGTGTGTGTGTGTGTGTGTGTAAATGTTTGATTGTATTCAGCCGCTTGGTTGTGTTTACAAGCCCCTGACGCCGGGCGCTCCAGACTGGAACCACGAGGCCGTCCAGCAGGGTGGCAGTCGGAGGAGTTAACTATTAACTCATCATTAACTTGTTAACTCATTCACTTGATATCAACAAAGGAACAACAAAGAGGGAGAGGGGCCTTACTTTATTGTCTTTGAGAATGGAAATTGAACCTTTGAACAGCAAACAAAGCTCTTAGAAGAGAGAGAGAGAGAGAGAGAGAGAGAGAGAGACAGACAGAGAGAGACAGACAGACAGCAGACAGAGAGAGAGAGAGAGACAGAGGGAGAGAAAGACAGACAGACAGAGAGAGGGAGACAGAGAGGGACAGAGAGAGACAGACAGAAGAGAGAGAGAGAGAGAGAGAGAGAGAGAGAGAGAGAGACAGAGAGAGAGAGAGAGAGAGAGAGAGAGAGAGAGAGAGAGAGAGAGAGAGAGAGAGAGAGAGAGAGAGAGAGAGAGAGAGAGAGAGAGAGAGAAAGAGAGAGAGAGAGAGAGAGAACTCTACCTTGTGTGTGATGTGCTGCTGCTCAGCCGGAGCGTGACCTTTGGGGTCAATGAGGGTGGGGTGGGCCACCAGGTATCCACGGTCCTCCATGATGAAGCACCTTTAAACACACACACACACACACACACAATGGCCCTCATTTATCAAACGAACGTAGAATTTAGCGCAAATCTGAACGCATGATTCATCTTACGATAGGACCCACGTGAGATTTACGAAACTTTCGTATCACACCAATCCCAGCGTACGAAGGAGCATGGTGTTGATAAATACGGCGGCTGAGATCGATCGTAATTAACGTAACACACCCCTATAAAAGCACGTCTTCAGAAGTCTCGCCCCTAACTTTTACGACATGGAGAAACATCCAACGGCAAAGAAGAAGCGGAATTTTTCAGAAACAGAAATGGAGACACTCGTGTCACTTGTTGATGCGCACCGTCTTATTTTATTTGGTAGCCTAAAAGCTGGCAGTAAGGGCAAGCAAAAAAACGCTATATGGAAACAAATCACTGTTACAGTCAACAGTGTGTCCCATGTTCAGCGGGCTACGGAAGAGGTAAATAATTAATTGAATAATTAATTAAATGTAAAATTGATGTTAAATTGATCCAGCTTAAAACATTTCACATTTGACCTATAGGCTATTGTTTGCATTGCGTTAAAGTTATTTTATTCCGAATAAGGTGAAGAAAAAGTTGTCCGACTCATGCGGATATACCACTCTCGCCAATGGTCGCACTCGAAAAAGTTGCGTACACGAGCTCAGACCTGACGTGAGATTTCATCGCAGCCTGCGCTCATGTTCAAACTGATAAATGCCAAGCTCAACGTGGAAATGAGCGTACGTCCATTTTACGCCCGTTTTCTGTCGTACGCTCGTTTGATAAACGAGGGCCAATGTGTCTGCTACAGGCTCAGGGTCATGCTGCTCTGCCCCTCACGCCTGCCAAATACTGATCTAGTGTTCACACTGATCCTCTGCCTCTACTGCTCTGCCGAATACTGAACCCCCCCCTCACTTCACCGCCACCATCACCAGGGCCCTTCCTCCTCCTCCTCCTCCTCCCCCTCCCCCTCCTCCTCCCTCTCTCCCTCCCTCCACTAATCCTGATTAATACAGCCCCAGGACACTCACACAAAGACACAGTGAGGGGGTGAGGGGATGGGGAAAGAGAGCGTGAGAGGAGAGGAGATGTTCTGAAGGACTTGGGAGGTTGGGTGGGGAGACCAGAGCATGGAGCTGTGAGAGGAAGATCACTGTAGTGCTCCTTTGCCTCCCTCCCTCCCTCCCTCCCTCCCTTCCAACCTTCATTAGTTTTAATGTCGTCCTTAACCCATGAAAAGGAAAGAGAACAGGAGGTTAAGAGGATGAGGATGAGGAAGAGAAAGATGAGGAGGAGGAAGAGGGGGAGGAGAGGAGAGGAGGAGAGGAAAGGAGGAGAAGAGAGGAGGAGAGGAGAAGACACTCACCTGATCTTGTTCCCCTTGTCCTGGTTGCAGATGGGCAGCAGGTCCAGCAGAACTTTGTAGAAGTAGCGCAGGGTGAAGTCGATGCCCATCACCGCCACGGCGTAGCCTGACGCCATGTTGGAGCTGAGGGGAGGGGCGCCGTTAGAGACCACCAATCACAGGACACAAATGTCTGCAATAAATACTGTAAATACAAAGTGTGTGTGTGTGTGTGCGTGTGTGTGTGTGCGTGCGTGCGTGCGTGCGTGCGTGTGTGCATGTGTGTGTGTGTGTGTGTGTGTGTGCATGTGTGTGTGTGTGTGTGTGTGTGTGTGTGTGTGTGTGTGTGTGTGTGTGCATGTGTGTGCGTGTGCGTGTGTGCGTGCGTGCGTGCGCGTGCCTGTGTGTGTGTGTGTGTGCGTGTGTGTGTGTGTGTGTGTGTGTGCGTGTGTGCGTGTGTGTGTGTGTGTGTGTGTGTGCGTGTGTGTGTGTGTGTGCGTGTGCGTGTGTTCGTGCGTGCGTGCAGGACCACCTGGAGGCGTGTATGGTGTGACTGATGGTGACCACGTAGCCAGCCCCGCCCACGTCCAGGTAGGGCCCGGTGAAGGTGATCAGGCCCGGGTTGGCCACAGCGTGCTGGTACCTACAGACACACGCCTCAGTGGTCAGAACCCAGCTCACTGGATCACAGGGCTGTACGCACGGTGATACAACCAGATGTGATACAGTGATGCTCAAAGATATCATCATGTGATATAACTAGTCTATTCTATCAAGGTGACTACATGTTGGAGAACATCACACTGCATCAGGACCAGGACTGTGAAGTGACTGCACACACTGTGGAGGACCACAGTGGAGCTGTGGAACGGGACAGACAGACACACACACACACACACACACACAGACACACACACACAGACACAGACACAGACACAGACACAGACACACACACACACACACACACAGACACAGACACCCACAGACACAGACACAGACACACACACAGACACACACACACACACACACACACAGACACACACACACACACACACACACACACACACACACACACACACACACCCCCCCACACACACACACACACACACACACACACACACACACACACACACACACACCCCCCCCCCCCCCCTCACCACTGTCTGCGGGTGGGGTCAAAGCTCTTGTCCATCAGTGACCCCGGGAAGATGCGCAGCACCCCGTTGGGCGTGGCGATGTAGCGGCGCACGATGTAGCAGTTCAGGCTGCTCATCTCCATCAGTGTCATCCACTCGTCAGTCACGTGACTCGTCGCCATCACCTCGTTCCTGACGGAGGACTGGAGCCACGACGGGAGGAGGAGGAGGAGGAGGACAATAAAAAGAAGAGCAGTGAACCCCAACTTTCTTCCTCCAAAGCGTGTGTAGATCTGAGACACGCTCCGTGTCAAAGTAACGCTACGTCACACAGCTAGGTCACACAGCTACGTCACACAGCTAGGTCACACAGCTAGGTCACACAGCTACGTCACACAGCTAGGTCACACAGCTACGTCACACAGCTAGGTCACACAGCTAGGTCACACAGCTACGTCACACAGCTACGTCACACAGCTACGTCACACAGCTACGTCATACAGCTAGGTCACACAGCTACGTCACACAGC
>JAXIVH010000934.1:0-10000 GCA_036785325.1 Urophycis tenuis | reverse complement strand
CAAAACCAACTAACTAACTGTGTGTGTGTGTGTGTGTGCATGTACGCACAAGGATGTATCTGTGTGTGTGTGCCTCTATAAACAACAGTAACAGCTCTGGGAGTGAGAGAGCCCTGAGGAGGGGTGTGTGTGTGCATGCGTGTGAGTGTGCGTGCGTGCATGCGTGTGTGTGTGTGGGGGGGGGGGAGGGGCAGGCCATGTGTGTTACATACTGTAAACAAGTCCTGGCTCCCTTCCATAGCCCTCTCTGACGTGTGTGTGTGTGTGTGTGTGTGTGTGCGTGCGTGCGTGCGTGCGTGTGTGGGGGGCAGGCCATGTGTGTTACATACTGTAAACAACTCCTGGCTCCCTTCCATAGCCCTCTCTTACGTGTGTGTGTGTGTGTGATTTTCCGAGCACATGTTATCAAGCATCAGAGCAAGCAGCTGTACAAGGAAGTGCTTTCTCCACCTCACTTTAGTTCTTCCATCCATCAACTCATCCAGCCATCCATCCAACCTTCACTTCACATCTCACTCGTTCATATCATCCTCACTCCATCACTCCACCCATCGATCCACTGGTCCATCCAGCTGTGGTACCACACAATGACACTGTGATGGGGCTGTGATTGGCCGTCCTTTCAAATAGTGTCAAGACATCAACATATTCAGAGCTCATGTAGAATATGGACGTGATGAAATGATGTCGCGGTGGATGCAACCGCAGCACTTTCTGCCCCTGGTTTTGGTCAGTCAAGTGACATCCAAATAAAAAAGGCCCCTTTTAGTCTGGTTCCGTCCCTGACAGATGGATAAACACACAGGGGAGCATAAAGATATGAAGTGAGAGGAGCCAGAGACGTCTTGCTGTTACTCCATTCATTAGTGAACATGATGTGAACAGACTTCAGATGGCTGTTCTGAACACTGTTTGTAGCCATGGGCAGCCACCACACACACACACACACATAAATAAGCACACTTACACACATGCAAGATGTTGTGTTTACCTAAAGGCTAATTGCCAGCGAGCTGTTCGAACGTCTCCTTAATGACTTTAATTGGAGACATTATTCACTGCTGAACGGCACTAATAAGAGCAGCGCCATGACAGGCTGCCATTTTATGGCCCACTGACGACGGCGACAGCATTGAGTGTTTACTGTGTGTGTGTGTGTGTGTGTGTGTGTGCTTGTGTGTGTGTGTGTGTGTGTGTGTGTGTGTGTGTGTGTGTTTGTTCAGTGTGTGTGTGTGCGTGTCTGCTTGTAAGTGCATGTGCATGTGTGTGCTTGTTCGGTGTGTGTGTGTGTGTGTGTGTGTGTTTGTTCAGTGTGTGTTTGTGCTTGTGTGTGCATGTGCATGTGTGTGCTTGTTCGGTGTGTGTGTGTGTGCGTGCGTGCAAGATCGTTCGGTGTGTGTGTGCTTGTGTATGCTTGTTTTGCGTGTGTGTGTGTGTGTGTGTTTGTGCTTGTGGGTGCATGTGCGTGTTTGTGCTTGTGTGTGCATGTGTGTGTGTGTGTGTGTGTGTGTGCTTGTTTGGCGTGTGTGTATGTGTGTGTGTGTGTGTGTGTGTGTTTGTGCTTGTGTGTGCATGTGCATGTGTGTGTGCGTGTGTTTGTTCAGTGTGTGTTTGTGCTTGTGTGTGCATGTGTGTGTGTGTCCTTGTTTGGTGTGTGTGTGTGTGTGTGTGTGCGTGTGTTTGTTCAGTGTGTGTGTGCGTGCGTGTGTTTGTTCAGTGTGTGTTTGTGCTTGTGTGTGCATGTGTGTGTGTGTGTGCTTGTTTGGTGTGTGTGTGTGTGTGTGTGTGTGTGTGTGTGTGTGTGTGTGTGCGTGTGTTTGTTCAGTGTGTGTGTGCGTGCGTGTGTTTGTTCAGTGTGTGTTTGTGCTTGTGTGTGCATGTGTGTGTGTGTGCTTGTTTGGTGTGTGTGTGTGTGTGTGTGTGTGTGTGTGTGTGTGTGTGTGTGTGTGTGTGTGTGCGTGTGTTTGTTCAGTGTGTGTGTGCGTGCGTGTGTCCCTGCGTCTGACCTTTGTCGTCGATGAGGAAGGTGTAGGAGGCCAGGGAGTCCTGGTAGTAGGTGACGTCCTCCAGGATGTAGGCCAGGTTGACGTCCACTCCCACCACCCCCAGCAGCAGGTTACCGAAGTAGCAGGGCCGGCTCACCGTCATGATGAACCCTGCAGACATGGGACACCAGGACGGGTCACGCTCATCTCAGGTCATCTCATCTCTGGTCATCTCATCTCATCTCTGGTCATCTCATCTCATCTCAGGTCATCTCATCTCTGGTCATCTCATCTCTGGTCATCTCATCTCATCTCAGGTCATCTCATCTCTGGTCATCTCATCTCTGGTCATCTCATCTCATCTCTGGTCATCTCATCTCTGGTCATCTCATCTCATCTCATCTCTGGTCATCTCATCTCATCTCTGGTCATCTCATCTCATCTCATATCAGGTCATCTCATCTCATCTCTGGTCATCTCATCTCATCTCAGGTCATCTTATCTCTGGTCATCACATCTCATCTCCGGTCATCTCATCTCATCTCTGGTCATCTCATCTCATCTCAGGTCATCTTATCTCTGGTCATCACATCTCATCTCTGGTCATCTCATCTCATCTCATCTCTGGTCATCTCATCTCTGGTCATCTCATCTCATCTCATCTCAGGTCATCTCATCTCATCTCATCTCAGGTCATCTCATCTCATCTCAGGTCATTCCCACTCGCCCCAGTACAAGTTCAAGTATGTTACTGTCAAGCTGTTTAAGAGTTGAAGACCAGGCAAGTCATAATATAGAAACTGTGTTTAAACATATGCGTTCATTAACAGCGAGAGCGTGTATATTGTTAACCAGTATTGTTGTTCCTACCGTCTCCCATGGCGTCGGCGTAGGGCAGGCTGAAGCGAGCCAGGTCTATCATGCGGTTGGGCAGGTTGATGTAGAACCGGCCCACGGACGTCTCCAGGTTGCTGAGCTGGTTCAGAACCATCATGCTGCCCTTCACCACCGGTAGGGCTGAAGAGGAGGAGGAGGAGGAGCGGTCGCGGTCCCGGTCGGCCCCGCGTTCCACGCCATATTTGACGGAGTTCTGCTCGGCAAGGTCCCTGAGGAACGCCAGCTCCTTCAGCCCAGTCACACCCTCTGATGGGGGAGGAAGGGGGGGAGGAAGGGGAAATTCTGATAAGAACACGTTAGCTGATTTACTCAGAATGTGGTGCAGATCTTTTTTGTCCCATCTTCTACGTGTCTGATAACAAATCGTTTTAAAATATTTTCATCAGCTTCCAAGTTCCCGTGATAGTGATCGATGTGAAGACCAAACTGTGCCAAAGCGACACAATCCTCTGAACACTCCAGAAGACAGGTTTTGGCTCAAAGCCCTTGGACCCCAGCCCAGGTCACCAACCTCTACTCTCTATGTGCATGTATTGTACAAGCATGGCATTCATAGCCCTCCCCCACGCAGACTGTAGACCAGCCTGTAGACCAGACTGTAGACCAGACCAGACTGTAGACCAGTCTGTAGACCAGACCAGACCAGACTGTAGACCAGACTGTAGACCAGTCTGTAGACCAGACTGTAGACCAGTCTGTAGACCAGTCTGTAGACCACTTCCAGACTGTAGACCAGTCTGTAGACCAGACCAGACTGTAGACCAGACTGTAGACCAGACCAGCCTGTAGACCAGACTGTAGACCAGTCTGTAGACCAGACCAGCCTGTAGACCAGACTGTAGACCAGATTGTAGACCAGACTGTAGACCAGACTGAAGACCAGACTGTAGGGGGCAGGGAGTTGGTCTGCCAGTGCGGAGGTCGTTCTGGAGGACAGGGGGGAGCCCCCCCCCCCTCCCACTCTGCAGCTGTTCAACTGGAACGCTCTGAAGTCCTGCAGCCCATCGGGAGCCAGGGATTAACAAGTGCCTGCCAATATTCAATCAGTGGTTGGCTAAGTGCTGGAGCAGGTTATGAGGCCGGGGTTCACTGCAGTGTTTATCGCTGGTCGTCAGGCGAGACACTGGCCAGCCGCAGTGAGACACGCCTTGTTTCAGTAGTGGGGGCTTTGGTCTGTTCAGGTCGTTTTTCATCACTGGTGTTTGTTGCAATGCGATGACGATACATCAGTGGTGACTGAAAACTCAGACGCTGGGTTGAGGGAAGCACTAAGCCCCGGGAGCGTGATTACAACACTGGGACTTCAGGTCGATATAGAGAGACTGCAAGGTGCTACTATACAAACATACATACAAACATACCGACACGGACATATTTTGCACATCAGATTGGAAGATTGTGTGCGGCAGTTTACTGGACAAGGAAGTTGACATCGTACAAGGAGATAAGGAGATAAGAAGCACACACACACACACGCACACACGCACGCATACACGCACACACGCGCACACACACACAATCTTTAACTGTCATCAACGTCAACGTGTTTATCACAGACACACATAATGTGATCCTTTTCACTGGTGTACAAAATACACCGTAAAAATACATATATAACAACAATATAAATATATAACCATAATCTATGATGTATTATTACAAATGTAATATGGATAACTTGCAGCAAAATAGATTGCACTGTGCTTTTCATCACAGGTCTCTTTACACATGCAGGACACACAGACGCACACACACACACACACACACACACACACACACACACACACACACACACACACACACACACACACACACACACACACACACACACACACACACACACACAACCCTTTGAAGTCTCTAGTCCTTTTAGATGTTTCTCATTTCCATTTCCCTAATGCTAAAGTGTTTTTATTATTACTAGATTGTGTGTGTGAGTGTGTGTGCGTGTGCGTGCATGTGTGTGCGTGTATGCACGCACGTGTGTGTGTGGGTGCGTGCGTGTGCATGCATGCGTGACGTGTGTGGAAACAGTTGACATGGAGACAACAAAAGAACACACACAGCAGAGTGAGAGTGTCTAACAACAGGAGAATTAGCTCACAGCATTCCGCGCTGTTTTGCGGTGTGTGGGACTTAAGAGGCTTCAACAGAGACAGGCAGGACTACGTTCTGTTTGGATAGTTCCACGGGTTAAATATAGTGCAGATCTTACCACGGGTAATTAGATTAGCTGCCATTTAGCTCAACTAACAGACAGAGAGAGTTGTTTTGTTATATCCCCCCTGCCCCTGTCCCATACAAGTCCACTCCAGGAAGACAGCTGGTGAGGGCTGTGCTTTCACAATGCAGCATCGCTGTGTGCTTCACAGATCATCAGCAGGGCGCAGCGGACCGGGTCTCACTGATGTAATGCAGACGGGCGGTACCGCCGCGGGTCACAGAGCCACCCGGCCGTCTCACGGCGGCTGCACGGCGTTCATCCCCTAGACCGCTGCTGACCTTGAACAGGTCAAGAAGTTCTGTAGAACCGCTCGGAAAACTGGCAAAAACACTCAAAACATTGCACCACAGCAGCTTAAAAATGGTTGCTTGGTCAGCGATGTGACCCACTTCCAATGAAGCAAGCAAGCAGGGCGTCAGAGTGACAGGGTGTAGGAGTGAGGCAGGGCGTCAGAGTGACAGGGTGTAGGAGTGAGGCAGGGCGTCAGAGTGAGAGGGTGCAGGAGTGAGGCAGGGCGTCAGAGTGACAGGGTGCAGGAGTGAGGCAGGGCGTCAGAGTGACAGGGTGTAGGAGTGAGGCAGGGCGTCAGAGTGACAGGGTGTAGGAGTGAGGCAGGGCGTCAGAGTGACAGGGTGTAGGAGTGAGGCAGGGCGTCAGAGTGACAGGGTGTAGGAGTGAGGCAGGGCGTCAGAGTGACAGGGTGTAGGAGTGAGGCAGGGCGTCAGAGTGACAGGGTGCAGGAGTGAGGCAGGGCGTCAGAGTGACAGGGTGTAGGAGTGAGGCAGGGCGTCAGAGTGACAGGGTGCAGGAGTGAGGCAGGGCGTCAGAGTGACAGGGTGTAGGAGTGAGGCAGGGCGTCAGAGTGACAGGGTGTAGGAGTGAGGCAGGGCGTCAGAGTGACAGGGTGTAGGAGTGAGGCAGGGCGTCAGAGTGACAGGGTGAAGGAGTGAGGCAGGGCGTCAGAGTGACAGGGTGTAGGAGTGAGGCAGGGCGTCAGAGTGACAGGGTGCAGGAGTGAGGCAGGGCGTCAGAGTGACAGGGTGTAGGAGTGAGGCAGGGCGTCAGAGTGACAGGGTGTAGGAGTGAGGCAGGGCGTCAGAGTGACAGGGTGAAGGAGTGAGGCAGGGCGTCAGAGTGACAGGGTGTAGGAGTGAGGCAGGGCGTCAGAGTGACAGGGTGTAGGAGTGAGGCAGGGCGTCAGAGTGACAGGGTGTAGGAGCAGTGTAGGATGGTGTAGGAGCAGTGTAGTAGGGTGTAGGAGCAGTGTAGTAGGGTGTAGGAGCAGTGTAGTAGGGTGTAGGAGCAGTCTAGTAGGGTGTAGTAGGGTGTAGGAGCAGTCTAGTAGGGTGTAGTAGGGTGTAGGAGCAGTGTAGTAGGGTGTAGGAGCAATGTAGTAGGGTGTAGGAGCAGTCTAGTAGGGTGTAGTAGGGTGTAGGAGCAGTGTAGTAGGGTGTAGTAGGGTGTAGGAGCAGTGTAGTAGGGTGTAGTAGGGTGTAGGAGCAGTGTAGTAGGGAGTAGTAGGGTGTAGGAGCAGTGTAGTAGGGTGTAGCAGCAGTATAGTAGGGTGTAGGAGCAGTGTAGTAGGGTGTAGGAGCAGTGTAGTAGGGTGTAGCAGCAGTGTAGTAGGGTGTAGTAGGGTGTAGGAGCAGTGTAGTAGGGTGTAGCAGCAGTGTAGTAGGGAGTAGTAGGGTGTAGGAGCAGTGTAGTAGGGTGTAGGAGCAGTGTAGTATGGTGTAGTAGGGTGTAGCAGCAGTGTAGTAGGGTGTAGCAGCAGTGTAGTATGGTGTAGTAGGGTGTAGAAGCAGTATAGTAGGGTTCAGTAGGGTGTAGCAGCAGTGTAGAGTAGGGTTCAGTAGGGTGTAGCAGCAGTCAGTCAGGGACACTCAGGCCTCAGGGGTCGAGACAGTGGAAGTTCTTACAGCGCAAGCAAACCCCCAAATCACTTTTCCTTTCAACTGTTATCGCTCGAAAACAGTTTGCTGAAGAGTTCTTTTATTTTTAACAAAAATGAATAAAGCTGTAGAACGTGAGGTGTGCTACTTTCGGACTACCAACATTTCTGTGTTTCAGTAGTGTTCGTGAAGGTGACCGCCTACCGTTCATGAGGGCGTATGTGAGGATCATGACGGAGTTGTTGAGGTAACGGTTCTCCTCTCGGACCACGCTGAGCGTCGCACGCTTCTCCTGCTCCGAGGTGTCTGGCGTGGTGACGCCAGAGGACAGGTAGATGATCACCATGTCTGTGGCTGAGGGGACGCAGGGTAGTGTGGTCAGATACACAGATAAACACTGGATTGTTGGACTATGTATTTTTTATATAGTAATCCACAAAATAACCACAGAAATGGTTCCATTCTGTTAGATCTTCGCCAATATCACCTCTACACCTAAAGATCTCTGCTCATGTCTATGATGCAACAAGACTGAGTAGCATGAAGACCACTCCAGCCCCTTGAGACCAGAGGTGGGGGTCTTACTGGGGGCGTGGCGGCCCAGCGTGGTGGTGGTGTTGCGGAGCAGCTGGAAGGCCTTCTGGAAGCCCGCAGCGTGCTGCGTGGCGCCCTCCGACGCCTTGATGTTGGAGATGAAGGTGCTCATCTTCCTCTTTGTCTCGCTGGTGGCTGGTGACAGCAGGCTCTTGTAGCACTGGTCCAGGGAGCAGGAGCGCACGCTGTCTGCTACGGACAGGACCGAGACCTGGGGGGGAGAGGAGGAGGAGGAGGAGGAGGAGGAGGAGGAGGAGGAGGAGGAGGAGGTGGAAGAGGAGGAGGAGGATGTGAAGGAGGAGGTGGTGACGAACATCATGGGAAAGGAAACTGAGCACACCCTGAACAACGTTTTGCACAACAATTGAAATTATGATTATGATTATCATCATAATCCCTCCCCCTCACGTTCAAGCCATGTTTGGTAGTTTTGGATATCTATATGAACTATATATACCATACACTATTCTATATGAACTGAGAGGTCAGACCAGTGAGGGGGTCAGACTGTAGACCAGTGAGGGGGTCAGACTGTAGACCAGTGAGGGGGTCAGACTGTAGACCAGTGAGGGGGTCAGACTGTAGACCAGTGAGGGGGTCAGACCGTAGACCAGTGAGGGGGTCAGACCAGACCAGAGAGGGGGTCAGACTGTAGACCAGTGAGGGGGTCAGACTGTAGACCAGTGAGGGAGTCAGACCGTAGACCAGTGAGGGGGTCAGACTGTAGACCAGTGAGGGGGTCAGACCGTAGACCAGTGAGGGGGTCAGACCATAGACCAGTGAGGGGGTCAGACCAGACCAGAGAGGGGGTCAGACTGTAGACCAGTGAGGGAGTCAGACCGTAGACCAGTGAGGGGGTCAGACTGTAGACCAGTGAGGGGGTCAGACCGTAGACCAGTGAGGGGGTCAGACCATAGACCAGTGAGGGGGTCAGACCAGACCAGAGAGGGGGTCAGACTGTAGACCAGTGAGGGGGTCAGACCAGACCAGAGAGGGGGTCAGACCGTAGACCAGTGAGGGGGTCAGACCATAGACCAGAGAGGGGGTCAGACTGTAGACCAGTGAGGGGGTCAGACTGTAGACCAGTGAGGGGGTCAGACCGTAGACCAGTAAGGGGGTCAGACCATAGACCAGTGAGGGGGTCAGACCATAGACCAGTGAGGGGGGTCAGACCATAGACCAGTGAGGGGGTCAGACCAGACCAGTGAGGGGGTCAGACCGTAGACCCACCTTGTCGTGCTCGTCCACGGCGTTGAGGATGACCAGCGCGGAGTCCCGGGCGATCTGCAGCTGTGTGAGGCTGAGTGCTGCTCCATGGTCCACCATCACCACCAGGTGTTTGGACTGCGGCCTTACGGCTGACACGTACACCGGCCTGCAGGGGATTCAGGAACAAAGTTACAAAGTTCTTAGAGTTCATAGAGATGTGTCAACACATTCCCATCCTTCTATTGTATTATTATCTAGTATCATCTATTGCAGTGGCAGCTGGCTTGGGGACCCACCATCACCCCTTAATGACAAGCCGCAACCCAAATCAAGGAATGTTCAACTTCTCAAATGTATTTAACATAACACTTCAATAACTGTACTGTTAAACATTAACTTTGTTTTTTGCCGGGACAAAGGCCCGCGACCCACTCAGAACCGGTCCGTGAGTGACTTTTGGGCCGCGACCCAGCAGCTGAGAACCACTGATGTATTGAATCTACTCTCAGATGTATTGTATCTACTCTCAGATGTATTGTATCTACTCTCAGATGTATTGTATCTACTCTCAGATGTATTGTATCTACTCTCAGATGTATTGTATCTACTCTCAGATGTATTGTATCTACTCTCAGATGTATTGTATCTACTCTCAGATGTATTGTATCTACTCTCAGATGTATTGTATCTACTCTCAGATGTATTGTATCTACTCTCAGATGTATTGAATCTACTCTCAGATGTATTGTATCTACTCTCAGATGTATTGTATCTACACTCAGATGTATTGTATCTACTCTCAGATGTATTGTATCTACCGGTACTCTCAGATGTATTGAATCTACTCTCAGATGTATTGTATCTACTCTCAGATGTATTGTATCTACTCTCAGATGTATTGTATCTACTTTCAGATGTATTGTATCTACTCTCAGATGTATTGAATCTACTCTCAGATGTATTGTATCTACTCTCAGATGTATTGTATCTACTCTCAGATGTATTGTATCTACACTCAGATGTATTGTATCTACTCTCAGGTGTATTGTATCTACTCTATTGTATTCCATCAGTGCAGCACCTGATTCTAAGAGACATGTAAGGTTATAGTTACAGTGAACACAAACAGCCGCTCCATGTGCTCATCAAAATGGCGCGACAGGGCAGAACTCTCCCTGGGCTTTAGTGCAGCGATACAA
>JAXIVH010000933.1:0-36699 GCA_036785325.1 Urophycis tenuis | reverse complement strand
CACACACAGACATACAGAAGTCCCCCTGACTTCTAAAGCTCCGCCCTTGGGCTCCAAACGGGGCCTTGAAGCGCGCTGTGGTTTGTTACACCACCACCATCAAAGCCCCGTGTGTTGGTGCGTTGGTGCCCCCCCCCCCCCCACTGGAGCGCATCGCCTGAGGAACACCTCCACGCCATCAGACACGCTCGCCTGCAACGTGGAGCCTGCTGCCCCCGCGGTGGCGTGCTCTGCTGCGCGTTCAGACGACCAACCAGCCTGTGACCGTGAGGGAGGCCTCAGAAGGACTTGTTCTGCTCTCACTGGGTTCTGTTCTGCTGAGACACCAGTGGAAGGGGAGGGTGCTGTATAATGCTTCTAAATGTTTGTTTGTGTGAGTGAGTGAGTGGGTGAGTGTGGGTGAGTGGGTGGGTGAGTGAGTGAGTGAGTGAGTGAGTGAGTGAGTGAGTGAGTGAGTGGGTGAGTGGGTGAGTGGGTGAGTGGGTGGGTGAGTGAGTGAGTGAGTGAGTGAGTGAGTTGAGTGCATGCGTGAGTGAGTTAGTGAAATGAGTGAGTGAGTGAATGAGTGAGTGAGTGAGTGCGTTTGTGTGGTGCATTTGAATGTGTGTGTGTGTGTGTGTGTGTATGTGTGTGTGTGTGTGTGTGTGTGTGTGTGTGTGTGTGTGTGTGTATGTGTGTGTGTGTGTGTGTCTGTGTGTGTGTGTGAATGTGCATATGCAAGAGTGTGCATGTGGGCTTGTGTGTGTGTGTGTGTGCATGTGGGCTTGTGTGTGTGTGTGTGTGTGTGTGTGTGTGTGTGTGTGTGTGTGTGTGTGTGTGTGTGTGTGTGTCTGTGTAAGCACCCCACCACAAAGGCCATGAGGTAAGATGAGAAGGTATGGCCTGGCCCACACAAGGGGGCGGGCCCACAGATCGATTGACAGCTCTCTCTGTAACATCTGGTGTGTGTGTGTGAGTGTGTGTGTGTGTGTGTGTGTGTGTGTGTGTGTGTGTGTGTGTGTGTGTGTGTGTGTGTGTGTGTGTGCGCCCGGGGTGGAGTGTGTGAGAGAGGGCAGGTTCACACACGTTGTCTCCTGCTCCCTGTTGTTGTCTCCACGGCGGCCGGGGAGCTAAACTCACACAACCAGCAGAAGATCACCACACACACACACACACACACACACACACACACACACACACACACACACACACACACAACACACACACACACACACACACACACACACACACACACACACACACACACACACACACACACACACACACACACACACACACACACACACACACACACACACACACACACACACAGACACACACACACACACACACACACACACACACACACACACAGACACACACACACACACACACACACACACACACACACACACACACACACACACACACCGCACCATTCCACACCATATCGAGCAAACCACACACACAAATACAATGACTGAGTTTGAATGCCGTGGCCCTCTATGAAGTTGTGACGGCTGGTTTTATCGCACAGCTACAACAACAACAACAGCGACTGACTGCAGACTCGACCGGGGGGCCACGGAGAGAGGAGCCATGCTTGAGAGACCCCGCGACAGATTATTAACCTAAATACACGCGTTTCCGGTTATCTCCGCGGTATTATAAAATCCGCATTGGCGACACCTAATTCCCTTAATTGTATCTATTGTTGCTGTATTGTTGCGTGTGTGTGTGTGTGTGTGTGTGTGTGTGTGTGTGTGTGTGTGTGTGTGTGTGTGTGTGTGTGTGTGTGTGCGCGCGGGTAATTATATTTTATAAGGAGTTACCTAACGTATTACCATATAATCTTCTTTTTTACTCCACGGTTTTAAAGTTGCTGTATGTTCCCAGGAACAGACCACTTGCTTCTGAGACATGTAATTTACCCTGCGCACGTTTGGGCTCATAAAGACAGCCAGATGTGTGTGTGTGTGTGTGTGTGTGTCTGTGTGTGTGTGTGTGTGTGTGTGTGTGTGTGTGTGTGTGTGTGTGTGTGTGTGTGTGTGTGTGTGTGTGTGTGTGTGTGTGTGCGTGTGCCTCCTGTTGCAACGCTACACAATACTATCCCTTTTCACAGTAATGGTGGTAATCCCATTGCGTGCCCAAACGGATCTTTAACAAACACACGCACGCATGTGGAGGAACATACGTACACACACACACACACACACACCGGCGGCACTGAAACGTGCGTGGACTGTCAACGCCAGTCAAATGACTCCGAGATGATGGGAGAACTGTAAACACAAGGTGTTGGTCATCGAAACGTCGAAACGGCCAGCAGCGCTGCGTTGTTGTGTATCTGTTCATTTGATGACGACACACACACACACACACACACACACACACACACACACACACACACACACACACACACACACACACACGCACACACACAGTGTTCCAGTAGTGCCCCCAGATGTGTGAACCCCTTCTTTAACCCGTACCTGGGTCGTGCATATCCTGTGACACGAGCAGTAAGTCGTGTTGTGCTCCCCTTCCAACACATCGGCGTTATTCCCCGCAGCAGAGAACTAACTACATAGTAGCGGCAGGTCGCGACTTGCCCTAAAAACCAGCAGCAAGACCCCTGGAATGTAGCAGTCTGGGCGGGTGGGATTGTCCCATACGTGGACGATCCGCACCGCGACGCACGGCCTCCGCTTGCGGTCCGCTCCCGAGCCAGGCTGGACCCTGCGCTGCCCCCGACGCGCTGCTCACCAACAACGTGTGATTTCCCCCTGAAAAGGTTTTAAAGATCGCTATCTGTCAGGAAACTGTGTCGCAAAAACACTCACCCTTAATCCAGAACTACATGCTGACTTGTGCTGTTTTCCGTGGAAAGTCTCCGGAGACAGTCGAAGGTGAAGCTCCGGTCCCCAGTTTTCAGCGGTGATAATCCTTTAGTTTAGTTTCCTGCTAAAATCCCAGACACGCGAAAAAATCCCGAAAAAGTTCGCGGATCTGTGGAAAGGAAAATAGACCGACTTTGGAAAAAAAAAGGTCGACAATGCAAAAGTGAATGGCACACTTCGTCCTCCCGTCCTCCTCCTCCTCCAGCCCGAGTGGTCTGCCTGCTCGGGGGATCATTCAGAAACACGTCGGCCTTCGCTGAGGACTCCTCATTTAGGCATGTAGGGAGAAAAAAACCCAGTGTTTCTCCTGTTCCCGGAGCTCTGCTGAGGAGTGTGCCTCTCTTAGTATGCCTGCAGGGGAGCCCATCCGAATGAACCCCCCTCCCCAAGACAACACAGAGAGAGAGAGAGAGAGAGAGAGAGAGAGAGAGAGAGAGAGAGAGAGAGAGAGAGAGAGAGAGAGAGAGAGAGAGAGAGAGAGAGAGAGAGAGAGAGAGAGAGAGAGAGAGAGAGAGAGAGAGAGAGAGAGAGAGAGAGAGAGAGAGAGAGAGAGAGAGAGAGAGAGAGAGAGAGAGGCGCAGGGGTCCAGAAACGCCGTCCCTTCCCCTCTGACATCAGAGTGGAGGAATGCGGGGAATGCAGAGCTAACGGAGAAGTGGCGGCTCCTCGTTTAGTGCGTTTTACGGCCGAGTGAGGTGACAAAACTGCGGACAAAGGACTTGCCCTGTGATATTTATGCCCCCCCCCCCTCCCTGTCCTCCGCTTGCCTTTTGGTCTCCTATGAATTACAGACAGGGAGCCCTACCGCGCGTGTTCACGGGTAGGGGGTCTTATTTTATTTGATGAAAAATAATGTGTAGATGTTCGACTATAATTAATAATAATGCATACATAAGATCATTGCATTATTTGATCCAGGCTAAATAAGGCTCCAGGCTATAACTGAATGAACAAAATGGCACATAGTCACCAGCTTGCACTCTAGTTGAATGAAGACGCAGGAGCAATTTTAACTTTCTGTCGGATCCCTAAACTTTGTGGCGATGTGTTCAGTTTTTCTCAGTGGTGTAAATGGCGGCCCCTTGTGGCCAACCAGAGTACACCCATGTTCTTTCAGTGAACTACACTAATCACCTTTACATTGCGTTGACCAACTGACTGTCCAGAATTGAACCAAATGTAACGTAGAGGCACATGAACAACGAACAACGAACATGCCATAATCGGCCATAAAGCAATTTACACTCAAACAAAGGCTTCCTTTGTCCCCTGGAGCCTTCTTATCTTGCCTCGGCACGTCAAAGCAAGCACATCATCTATAAACCCCAAACCATAAAAACCCAAATAAATTAAGAAAAGCCTACCCAAACACATCTCAGAGCATTATCAAATGTAGATACAGCAGACTGAGTTGTGTTTGCATAGCTTAGTGTAACAGAGTTGAATATAACCTTACTTAGATAATGTGAATTCTCTCAAAACTACGCTCTATATTTATATACACTGGTTTTACATGCTAAAAAGGTTTTTATATGTTGTTCCCATTCACATGAGTTTAACGATGAGACATTGCGGCTGCAATTGTAATTTCATTTCTACTCTGCACGTCAATGTTTTGAGCACTTGCGCTTCCCGTACTCCAGTCAGAACTTTAGTCTACTGGAGGTAAGATGTACATAGAGAGTGTTCCGTGAATAATTTTGTGTTTTAATAAAATAGCATGTCTGTCTTTCATACTGGTTAGAAAATAAGTACTTGCATAAGATGTATTAACATATATTTCTGCAAGTAATGCTAGAGTGTTGTATTTAGATTGTATTTAATCGAGCTATTGTAGGCTACTTCTTTTTGGCGGCAGCCACGTTATGTTCACTAGCTCTAGGGAGAAAACTCTTGCAATTTCTTGACTTGTCTTTTGCGTTTATAGTCCTACTGTAGATTTGGATGTGCAGTCGCAATTCGCCTGATATCAATGGATTTGTTGTTTTATGTGTGAATGCAGGTACGTTGGTTATACTGTTAATGAATCAATGTTTGTTGTGTGGTGAATTGATGTTCTATGGAAAACAAAAAAACTATACGATCACAAGGTGTAAAATGCCCACTCTGTTTGTCATTTTATCTTGCATGTGTTTGCCAGTCTATGGTGTTTGCGTTAGTTTAAGGTTGAACAAGCTATGCATTCTTGTATCTGTATTTAAGAATAGCATAGGTAATGCTAGGCCAGTCAGAACTTTAGTCTACTGGAGATTTGGATGTGCAGTCGCAATTCGCCTGATATCAATGGATTTGTTGTTTTATGTGTGAATGCAGAGGGCAATAAAAACACCAAGAATTCCCGTGTTGAGCCATTTTCAATCATCACAACTGACGCCTGAATAGAAGAGGCGTCACATTAGTCTGATGTGAATACAGCTGAACAGCAGAATGTGTCTGCAGGACGAAGAGAGTTGCATTGATGTGACAATTGGATCAGAGAAGAAACATTGAGCCAAGTAAGGCTTTATTTGTTATCCACTGTCTTCAGCTTGACTAATGGTTGTAGATACGACCTCCAGCATCCTTCAGCCTGGTGTGTAGCGTGCATCCGAACACAAGACCCTTGGTAATATCACTTACATGTTCTGCTCTACAGCCAATACGTGGGACCGCCCTGCTTCTCTGGTGCATGAGGCCAAGCAGAACTTAGAGACCATACTGCGGGTTTTTTATTTGTATTTGACGGCACAGAGATCCGGGGCTATAGCCACGAACGCCCAGGTCTAACGACGCGCCTGCATACAGGCGTTGTATAATGCCTTCGATTGTGGTAAAACTGGGTTTGGCGAACGCAGTGCATATTAAGCGCCTGTTGTGGTCACAGTTGTATTCTAACCTGGATTTCCAGTTTAAATAACAGATAACAGTTTAAATGGCACCATTGCGCACGCCGCGCGCACCCCATGCGGCCCAGCAGCGCTCCGATGAGTGTTCTGCGCTCTGCCGCTCTGCGCCCGCGGCAAAGCGGTTTTGATCGGCGCCAAAAGATTTTAACCAAATTAATGTTAAAAAGGGTTAAACGAAGTTCCCGTGCTTTCGACCGGACGCAGCACCAACCCCCTGTGAACTTTTTTTTAAAACTTGACTTTTAGGTTAAATACATTAAGTTAACGGACCACAACAACATTGTGTACATCTGTCACAGGTAGCTCGGTAATTAAGGAGATAAATAGGTCTACCATATCGAACAACAGCGTGTTCTGTTGCCTTGGGCCCGCACTGTTGCCATGGACACTGGACCAATAGGGGCAGGTATGTCCTGGGTGGTCCCACTGGGTCTAGGTACCCAAACCCTGGTTCCCTTTGTCGCTCCCCATTGTCTGCAATGATGATGATGATGATTATTATTATATGATCATGTATATATAATTGATATGATATTAGATTAGATATGGATGATGTGCGTGCAGATCACACACATCACACCACAGCCAAAACAGTGAGCGTACTGTAAACCCTCTAGCGCCCTCTTCCGTGAAATGTGTTCGTCACATGTAATGAACGTCTAGAGAGCTATTTATATACAGTCTGCTAGAGAGCCACATGAGCGCTACGTAATGACTCACCTGGACAACATCTGACTTTGGCAGCGACTCCAGAATGCACCACACTAACCGGACTACAGAGCTCAGCACGACTTCTTGTAAACGACTCGAGGAAGTGACTCCTGCGCTTGACGCCAAATGCTCCACAAAGTATTTGAAAGATGTACAAGATTGAAAGATGAGTTTTGGTTCCTTCATCAACTTATTTTTATTTTTTTGGCTACGAATTTTTGTTGTTGTTGTTGGCTTTGTGTGTTTTATAGAGTTTTATTCGAGTCTATAGCTTTTTTAGCCAATACCTCTGCGATGTTCCACCGGTAGCTGCAGTACCAGCATTCACCAGTAGGAGACAGGTTAGTGCAGCAGCTAAATAAAAAAAGTGAGATAATCACCTTCACATTCAGAGGTCTATCCTTTCCAGGTGATGTGAGTTTTCCCTCACATCACTAATATTTTTATTAAGTAAAAATCTATTATGTGAGTTTATAAAGGGGATTAGGTGGATCTAGTGGAACTCGTCGCGCACATCATACGGTATTTCCTCCCTACGTAAAGTTATTGTGGGTCGGTTCGTGGGAGGGCCTGCCTACCGGTCTCTCCGGGTCTGTCATCCGTTTCAGGGACCATCAGACCCACCAGCAGGTCGGCAAAAATCAACTACCAGGAGTGGGGTTCGAACCCACGCGGACACATGTCCATTGGATCTTAAGTCCAACGCCTTAACCACTCGGCCATCCTGGTGCATACGATGGCAATGCTCAGCCATACAATACTCAATAATAGCATTCAGGTATTGTGCAGAGGTTGATGTATTATTAAATGTAATTCACCTCGAAGTGCAAAGTAAGCGTGTACAGGTGGCAGACGAGCCTGCACGATCTGTGGAGGGGATTTACATACTAGCTGGGAGGACACGCCTCCCTGCGCACAACAGGGGGCTAGCCGTTAGCCTGCGATGCTAACGAGTTCCTTTCATAACTCGTGCGTTTAGAAGCTCCTGGGCCACAGTGAGGAGACGGGCTGCAGCCGAACCGAACCTCTACAACCCCCAGGATCATTACTATGTATGATTACCTCTCGAAGTAATGTCATGTGCACTGACACCATGTTACGACTCCTTACTCGTGCATTGCACACCAACTTTTATAGGACCATCGTTTTGCAGACAACCATGCAAAGGGTGAACAGTGCGTATCCAACAACAGGTCAGTTATAACTTTACACGCTATTATGTGTTACAAACCGAAGGTGTCGGAATGGGTGGCCACGGTCTTTGGTGTCCTGTGTATGTGTCTGGTGGTTTGATGTGTGGCTGTGTGAACTTGTTCCAGCAATAAAAAGGCATTTGAACTCGGTGCAGAATGTATTGGTCCACCAAGACGTAGGATGCAGACGTGGTTGGGGAGGTGGTGAGTTGAGCGGTCGGCTAAGCCTTCTATCATGTATTGTGTTAACAGGGATTAATTGTGTTAACAGAGGGAGTGTGATTGGGAAGCGCTCCACAATGTAATACCTCCACTGTGATTTCATGTAACAGTGCACACTCGTGTTTCAACGTCAGTTCACGTTTCAGTGGCTTACTATTGGTTTGAGTTTATCCCCCGCTGTTTTTTGTTCATTCAATGTTTTCAACAGTACATGAAGGCAGTGTTGGTTACTGCAATATTGGTTAATACATTTCGGGTTTTTTGGGGGGGGGGGGGGGGGTTGTGACTTAATTACTGATCACATGTTGTTCCAGTGTTACGAACCACTGGTGTACAGTGCAGCGCAAGAATTGGACCAGAACACTTGACTCCTTGGGCCTTCTTCGTGATAATGTGGTCTTCCCCACAGATTATTGTTTAGAATTTTGCAGGAGTGGTTCACATAAAAAAGAATTAAGAAAACACGGTGGATTTATTCAATATCAGTAAATGCAAACATCCCTGTGTCATCAAACCACATAAAAGGTCAACAATCTCCAGTCAAACGTTGCTATGAATATGTTTGTGTTTCCATATGTGTAACAGCAGATCCACAGAGGGGACAGTCATCGTAAATATAAAATAAAGAGATCTTTATTAGTATGGGGTTTGTATACTTCTGTGCTCACGCGTGACACATACTTCCTGAGTTCACATTTAACTGCTGATCTTAGCGATTTGACCGACTAATGTTGGCATTCACAAACACAATACAATATTACAGCGCTGTATTCACACATACGCTAAATGTAATATCGCGTACATCTTGCCTTTGCATACGCTTGTCATTTCAACGATCAACAGTAACTCATCGTCTATTTGAAATTGACTATTAAAATAAAACATAAATATAATGCACTTTTTGTGGTACAAATAATATTTGCTCTACATGACCGGGCGCCAACACGGCAGACAGGGGCAGCACTGTTTAAAGGGGTTCTTCTTCTTGTACTTCAAGGCCATCTTGATGGCCTCGCTGGTCTCCTGAACGTAGTCCTGCGACCTGCTGACGTTGTTCTCAATGTTGTCCACCAGGCTGCCCTGCTGCTCCACCATCATGGCCATGTGGAGGAACAGCTCGTGCACCTCCTTGATCCGGGCCTCCAGCTCCACCAGCTCCTTGTGGCGCCCCTTGATGTCGCACAGGGCCAGCCGGGACGTGCGCCCGCCTTCGGTCTGCAGGCTGTGGGACAGCTCGGCCCAGCCCTTCCCCCCTTGCTCCACCACCGTGTCCAGCTGCTCGTCGCTGATGTTCGCCCCCAAGATGGAGGCCTGTCTCTGCAGCCGCTCGCGGCACTTCTCCCGCTGCAGCTCCTCGGCCCGGTTGTAGTCTTCCATGACGGTGTGGAAGGTCCGGCTGAGGGTGCCGTGCTGCACGGCGGCGGCGCGGGCCAGCGCCGAGCCGGGGCCCTCGCTCTCCTCCAGCCGCTGGCTCTGCTCGCCCAGCACATGCAGGCGGCCATAGATGGCCTCCCCGCGGTGGTGGATGCCCCTGGCGATGGAGTCCGAGTCGCGCTTGAGGATGGTCAGGCGCCGCATGCTGGTGCCGAAGCGCTGGTTGTGCTGCCTCAGGCGGTTCACCTCCAGGCGGAGCAGCTGCAGGTCCTTCTGCAGGGAGTGGGCCTCCTTCAGCACGGCCTGGAGGTCGTCGGAGCTCCGGAACACCACCGCCTCCTGGGACAGGTCCAGGTCACAGTCGCTCTCAGGGATGGACCCTTCCAGCTGGGAGTCGCACTCCTCCTCCCTGATGCTCTTCAGCATCTCCAGCCGGTCCCGCATCCTGCCTGGGGAACGGGGGCGCATGGGATGGACGGACAGACAGACAGACAGACAGATGGACAGACAGACAGACAGACAGATGGACAGACAGACAGACGGACAGACAGAACGGCAAAGTCACAGGCGGTCCACACACAGGGGTCAACGGGGGGGTTTATTTCTGCATTCCAAATCATATCTGAGATTTGGAAATCATGAACCCGATGACTAAAGCGCCACGGTCGTGGCGTATCTCGTAATTCATTTTTCGCTTCATTTTGTTTCGGTTGCGATGACACAGCATACAGGATGAAGCCGCTGTTCCACCAGCCAGGCTGTCAGGTCAAGTTGTGATTCTGTTTTTAAGCAAATCCAATCCAAAACAGTTTCTGTTTCTGAATGAAACCCACTCGACAAGATGAAGCATATTCAGCTAAAAATAAATACATGGTTAACATTTTTTGATTTCATGGGCCTTATGGTGTTTGCAGCGTCATATTATTTGAAGTATTTTAACCAACCAGACAATGTACTTAAGTATGTGTGGGCCATATCACTATTTTTATGGCCTCTTTTCTTTTCTCCCTTTCTCCCCTTCTCCGTTTATTGTTTTGTTTTAAAAAATAATTTAATGCACTACTACTGTGGCATCTCGTCATGACTTGGATATGATGACAATAAATCTTTGAATCCTTGAATCTATGGAAACTTGCCTTGCACCATTCTTCTATAAGAAGGCATTGTGTCCGTGATAACTGAGAGGATGTCAGGAATGCCACATTTTAACAAGGAACAAGGAAGCAAACTCCTGCAGGCATGAAGGCCAGTGACGCTCCCATGACCATAACAACAGGACATGTCCGAGGCGTGGATTTCATAATTAATACAAATAAACATAACTTCCGTTGTTACCTAATTGTTTTGTTTTGCAGTGCTGAGCAAACCTGAATTTTTTTTAATGGAACACACTTTCAGCATTCATACATGTGAAATATACATAAAATCACATGTGTGAAAACACACACTAAAGATGTAGGCCTATACTTTAACAAACGTTTAACTCATGATTGTTACACGTACATGGTGGGCAGTCCCACTAATGGCCTAAACGCCAACAGGTGTGACAGCTCCTGAGCAAGTCAAGGCAAATAACTCAATACTGACTCGACAATAAGTGTCTTACCTCTTTCGAGCGACCGCTGTAGGATCCAAAGTATTATTGTTTAAACTCATCTAGGTGTGGGACTCAAGTCACCAAGTCCACCAAGTCACTCAAGTCCACCAAGTTAAGTCCTGGCATGGATGTCTTACGAGGGAGTCCAAGGCAAGTCTGACACAAGCATCCATTCACTGCCTGACAGGAAAGTGTCACTCGTTGGCAGCCTGCTCAGAAGTCATGACAGCCGGCCCTGCAGGAAACTCCCAGGTGAGTCACTGGCAGGAAATCCTTAAAAGGATGCAACTGTGCCTCTAAAGTATCCCATGAATGTGTCTGACTGCGTCTGACAGCCTACAGCTGAAAATCATCCACAATCATCTCTAAAGGCCTAATTGGTGTATTTCTGCCTGGAAATAGGATGAGGACTGACTGAGGGACCAGCAGTAGCCTGCATTAGGCAGCATGTTTGTGTTGTGTGCGTGAAACCTGGGACACAGATTGATGGGACACAAACAGATATTGACAATAGACGGGTGGTAATGTTCAACAGATACCTTTTATTTATGGTGAACTCAGTTCAAAGACCAGCAGCATGGCCTGGACAGGTAGGACACTCTGTCGAAGTCATGCCTTCTTATGTTAATAATAATAAGTAGTAGTAGTTGAGGTCTAGTTTTCATTTCATTCCGCATTCATTCCGTCATTTCATCATTTCATTCCGCATTCAGACAAAGACAAACGCATGAAGTCATTTATGCAATATAGATGACACCACAGTTGAAAGACATAACAGAAATATTGTTTTTTTAATTATGCTAAATACATTACAAGTGGATCAGTATAATGTGTTACATTGTTCATATCATTGTTTGTACATTGCAAAAGTTCAACTTATGTGCAATTATGCAATATAAAAGTGTATAGGGTGCTGCTGTCCTGGTCCTTGTATCAGTAATGGTCTTAAAGGTCTTATAAGGTTATTAAACACAGTATTCAAATGAACAAATAATGGCTAGTAAATGTCCTCTCAGTTCATTAGGTATACAGCTAAATGAATATGACTGATGCAACTTAGCGCCACAACAGAATATTCTAATGTTAAATACAGTATTTAGGAAACATTATGCAACCCATACTATGATTAATGTCCACTTACAACGGACACTATGAAAGTAATTAGTTTTGGATCATAATAATCATACTTGTTGCACACCTAAACATTTCTTGGCAGCTTTGAGTAGAGTGCTGTGTTTTTGTTCACCAGCCTCCCTGAGAGCTCAATGGAAGCAGTGAGGGCAGCAGTCTGAACCTCGCCGTCCAGAAGGTTCAGCATCGTTTCACACATCAGGAGGCTGGGTCCTCCATCTCCTCCATCTCTTCCAGGAGGTCTACTTGTAGCACGGGAAGCAGCCGCAAAACATCTTCTTGAAAGGGTTGTTCTTGTCGTGGCGCTTGGCTCGGCCGAGCTTCATCAGCGCCTCCTGGATGTGCCCGTCGGTCTTCTGGATGTTGCACTGAATGGACGTCAGCATGGGCCCCTGCTCCTCCACCAGCAGGGCGATGTCCAGGAAGATCTCGTGGATGTTCTTGATGCGGGACTCCAGGTCCACCAGCTCCTGGTGCCGCTTCTCTATCTGGGTCAGGGCCGACCTCGCCGTCTTGCCCTCCGCCAGGAGGCCGTCGCTGAAGATGTTCCACTGGCCCGTCTCGATCATCTCCTCCACCTCCTCGCCCGTCACCTCCCGGCCCACGATCTCCATCTGCCGCTGGATGTGCGCCTTGCAGTTCTCCCGGTGGGTCATCTCCGCCTCGTTGTAGTCGAACATGGTGTCGCGGAAGCCGTTGCTGAGGCAGGCGTACTGCGTGCGGGCGATGCGCGACACGGCCGAGTTGGCGCCGTGCACGTCCTCCAGCACGCGGGCCTCGTGGTCCAGGTCGCGCAGCTGCTGCAGCACGCCCTCCGCCCGCTGCTTGATGTCCGTGCCGATGGCGTTGGCGTCGCGCTTGATGGCGCTCATGCGCGTGGTGCCCTGGAGCACGCGGGAGTTCTGCTCCCGCAGCCTCTTGATCTCCAGCCTGATGAGCTGCACCTCCCTGTGGATCTCCTGGGACTTGTCGAGGACCTCTTCCAGTTCCTGGCTGTTGTCAAACACCACCGCCTCCTGGCGGAAGTCCTCCTCCAGGTCCACGTTGCTGAAGGTGTCCGAGGCGGTCCAGGACTCGGCGTACTCCGTCTGCTCCATGTGATCCACCTGGTCCTGGCCATCGGACAGCTCCTGCAGGAAACTCAGTCTGTCCCTCATGGCTGGCCTGGGCTGTCAAACAGGGACGGAGAGTCCCAGGGTCAAAGTTCATACTTTTTATACACAACATGAGAAAAACCACATCAGAAGAACCATGGAAATGACAGGACTTCATATAGTGTGCTTGATGAGACCAAATAACTATTTGGTTACTCATAACAATAAGTGAGTCAAACAGTTTCTCGTCCATCAAAACAACATTTATAGTATTGTATATATATATATAGGGTAATTAAGATGACGGAATGAGCACTACAAAAACACATCCGCACATCACGCACAACCAAACGCAGGCTAGGTTTACATGTGGTGCAGATGAACAACCCCAGGGATAACCTGCTGGTATGATGCATAATTGCCATGCCTGTCTAAGTGGTCACACCAGTTAAAAGTATTTTATTCTTCCTTCGCATCTAACACACCCTTCACTCGTCGGACAAGTTGAGGGAAGGACGGTGGCTTACCTCACCAAACTCGTTTTTATTGAAAGGTTCATAACTTTTAAGCTTCATTAAGTCAAATTTGCTCAGACTTTGCATTAAAAAACATCACCTGCGCGTAAAACCCTTACTTAGATGTTAAGGTATTTATGACTTTAAAAATGACGGTTATCACAACACTTCTAGACTACATAGTGTTACATCAGCAAACACCAAAGGAACTCACACATCCGACTATACTGACCTACTGGTAACATAGGTAACATATGATATCGACGAAGCATACAATGATTTTGCGTGTTGTTATATTGCGTCGAAATTTGGAAAAACAGATCTACAATTAAGGAAGACCTAATGGCTGACCAAAGTTTTGCCTTCTTGGGTCTTACCTGTTCTCATCAGCTGGGATATTCAGTCACACTTCGATTCAGCACGTCTTCTCCATTTTAATTTCAGTTACGCGATACATAAAAGAGATTTAAAAAAAGGATGGCACAACGCGCATCGCACTATAACGAGTAGGCCTATTCACGCTGTGATTTAACGTCACTGGCATAACGCAGATTTGCGCAACCATCAGGTGACCAGAATGATGGAATGTAGACGAGTAAGTTTGACTTTCCTTTGACGTTGAACGGGAAGAAAAGTCTATATTTAGACAAGACTTAGACTAGCATGCGCCTGGAACAGTCGTGTCTTATATGCGCCGTTTGGCCCACGGTTGTCTAGCAGGTTCTTTATCGGTCTGTGTGGAGTCCAGGTATTTGGGGGAAGAAACGTCAGTATCAATTGTTTCGAAACCCCATCGGGCCAGGCGATGGGCACGGTGTTGATTGGGACGTGTCACACCCACCAAACCCGCAGGCACGGACACTTGGGCGCCTTTACGCACAGGGTCGTCCGCCGGATATTGAGTCGTGGTTAGGGTTAGTAAAATATCTAAAGTTAAACGGCATCATGTGTTTATTTTGTATTTATTGTTCAAGATTGGTGTCCTAGCAGGGTAGACCCAAATAACACATTTAGTTGAAGTTCAGTGCCCCCACCAACATTACTGACACCATAGTATCGTCCAGGTCAGTTTTTATTTTGGTGTGATGTCTTGAAGCTGCCCCTGAAATTATCCTTTTATGGCAAATGTGAATGAAGGTTACGAAGTTACGAAGCTTCCAGATATAAGTTAACATCAGACCTGTAGCGTTTATTTTTGTAAAACAAAAAGCAACTATTTGTTTTGCAATACATTGACACAACAACGTAAAATTGATATTGTCTTTGCATTTTTTTTTAAACGTTTGAAGGTATTAACCGATGTAGGCCTACATATTGTAGGCTCCCCCACGCAATATTATTTACTAGTGACTGAGTCGATGTACTTATGAGTGCTGCGGTTAATACATGAATAAACATTTCGATCACTAGAAAAGATTGATTGCAGCCTTCGGTCTCAGGAGGCCGCTGCAGCTGTAATGCAGCTCTCCTGACTGCCACTAGGGGGCAGTGAGTGTTTAACTACAACCTCTTGACAGTGATCCATAACAGACCATCACTGATTCAACGAACCGATTCGGATTCAAAATTATATTTGATATCTTTCAATATTTAAACAAAATTACTATGAATTGTGTCATTTGTGTGGAATTCTTGTTAATGCATTGCACAGTAAAATAATATAGGCGTCCACTGCTGTAGTAATCACAATTTGAACCTACACTGGTAAGAATGTTAAAGACACACAAGAAGGAAAGAAAGAAGGAATAGGCTACAGGATCACAAAACAAAATGTCATGCGAAATGGCAGTGCCTTAAATTAAATTATATTTGCATATTTTACAGTCAGATGATCCCCAGCAGGAGCGGTGTAATTATGAGTATAACCCTGGCATGAGGCAGTGCTGTGGCGGTGAGGCCACCATAGACATCTAGAGGCCACTAGAGTCCTTTAAGGCCTCATGCAGCTGGGAGGTGAAGAGATCTTATCCTCAAACGGCCCTTCTCTGTTAGTCCCGCCCTCGCTGCCCGGAAGCTGTGATTAGCTGGGTTAGGGTTTTAGTTTAGTGCAGAGAGATGGAATAAACATGGCACTGCCTAATCTCTCTATGGCACTGGTTTAGTGATGGTGGAGGGCTTAGTTTAGAGATGGTTAAATGTAGGTCTTAGGTTGGAGAGGGTCATGTTTAGGTATAAGGTTATATATAGTTTCAGTTTAGGTATAAGGTTATAGATAGTTTTAGTTTAGGTATAAGGTTATAGATAGTTTTAGTTTAGGTATAACGTTATAGATAGTTTCAGTTTAGGTATAAGGTTATAGTACAGTTTATCTATTAGGTTAGAGAGGGTTACGTATGGTTATGTGTAGGTGTTGTTCTATATTCGATGTGTACCACCAGATTAACTGTGGAGCTCAGGTGGTGTAATTGAACTTTAATTAAACTTATGTGTACAAGCTTTCTGCTCCCGTGACTTCGGTCAACAGGTTTTTGTGATGTGATGAAGGCAGAGGTAATTTTAATTGAAGACATAGCCTCACTGATCACCCTGAGGAGATCCTCATGTGTGTTCTGGCCACACGTAGCACTGGCAGTTCAATACTGGACCGATCATAGCTGTGATATCATTCATAGATATATTTTCCAAGGCTGGCACAATTACCTGGAGAAGGAACATGCCAAAGGGAACATATGTGTTGGCACGTATGTCTTCTATATGTGCCGGCACATGTAGGACGTAGAAGACATATATAGATATATAGACACATAGAGAATACATTGTAGAGTTCATCAATTTCCCAACCAAGGACGGAAAGGAGTTGACGGAAGGTTTGGCGTGAGGATTCTGGCGATGACTAGAATTATAATAAGACAATTAAACATACCTTGATCTGATTGCCATACAACCACGGTTGTGCCGTTAAATACTAAACATTATCAATACCGGGGAAGGCTAACCCCTGGATTGTAACCTTCTTGCAAAGAAGAATGTCCTTCCTTCACATTTGAATAGCGCCCCTCATAGATGAATACTATTTCACTTCATCCCCTACATTCACATTTACATTTAGGGCATTTAGCAGACGCTTTTATCCAAAGTGACTTACAAAGACTACATTCGTCATAAGAAGGTGAAACATTTCATTGCTGCTAATACAGTAAGAACAGACAGACAGACAGACAGACATAGTTTATTGATCCCCGAGGGAAAATGCCTAAAAGTAAAGAAAGACACCAGAACAAGTTTCAAGCATTTCAGTTGTTAACCATTGCTAGTATACAACATCTCTGACTAAGTGCCAAGACATACAAAGAGCATGAGGGTAGGGTTATGCAGGGTTCAGATGAACTCTGAACAAGTGGGTCTTGAGTCTCTTCCGGAAGATGGGGAGTGACTCTGCAGTCCTGACATTGGCAGGGAGCTCGTTTCCAGCACTGTGGTGCCAAAACGGAGAAGAGTTGAGATTTCGCCATCCAACCCTCCTTTTAGTGATGGAGGTACCAGTCGACCAGCTGAGGTAGTTAAGCGGAGTGCTGGAGCAGGGGCGTGGTGTTTCACTAATGTTTGGAGGTAGGTAGGGGCAGTTCCATTGACGGCTTTGTAGGTCAGTAGCATCGTCTTGAATTTGATGCGAGCCTCTACAGGAAGCCAGTGAAGGTATTGGAAGAGGGGGGTCACATGGGAGGATTTGTTTTGGTTGAACACGAGGCCTGCTGCAGTTTGACCACGGTTGCAGGGAGTCCAGCTAAGAGCCAGTTGCAGTAGTCCAGATGACAGAGCTGTGTCGCTTCCCTCGTGAGGAAAGGCCGGATCCTGTGGATGTTGTGGAGAGCAAATCTACAGGAGTGGGTCACTGCAGTGATGTTTGCAGTGCAGGACAGTTGGTTGTCGACTATTACCCTATCCGGTTCTGGGTGGATTACTACACAATTAATCACTGGTAATGCATGAGGTTGAACAAACCTGAGTGGACAGGATTATGGAGATCTGGCCCACCAGGACCACCTGAGCTACTCCTGTGGCCACAAGAAATATAACCCACCGCATAATTGGCCAATAGCGTTACATCTCACGGTTCAACTGCAATCAAAGCCTGTTGGACTAGAATATTCACCTTAGAATAACACTTTATTAGACACATACAAGTTACTAACCAATCAAAAAATAAACAGTGATGAATGATTATTGAAAACACTACAAAAGATTATATAAAAACATATAAAGAATACAAGACAATAATCAGAGATTGAAGTTACCTGGGTTGTAGGAATGTGGCTACACATATGACACGTGGGAAGCTCTGACTACAGATATCTTCCAAGAGCAGTGTCCATCGTGTCCCTATATACTGTTTACCCAGTTTTACGACGCCATTTAGGGGCTCATCTACTGGTTCTGAGGCCATTTGCTGTGGGTTCCCAAGGTCCACACGGATGGTTGATCCTCAGCAGAGCTGGGTGTTGCCTAGTTTCCTGTGTATTGGGAATCCTAACCTTTAAGTTTTGTATGATACCCACCTAATTCCCTTATGAGACCGAGACCATTTTTACTGCACTTGCAGAGTTAATCAAAATGATACCAAACATGATATGAGAATTACATAGTAAAGTAACACAATCATTTACACACACTTTCCCCCTCACGTCTGTGTCTTCAGTGTGAGAGGTGTGACTCTTTGACCCCCCCGGTGGTTGGGAGTGGGTCAGAAGAACAATGGAGAGGAAATGTAGTTAATGATCCTGGGTTCATCTGCAGTCTGTCAACAAAAGACAGACCCCCACGTATATCCCCACATCAAAGATTCAAAGATTCAAAGCTTTTATTGTCATATGTGCAGTAAAGAAACACGTTTCCCTGTACAATGAAATTCTTACTTTGCTGCCCACACTGGATGCCGAAAGAATATATAAATAATGTATAAAATCTAAATAGAATATAATAACTGTACAATAAAATAGAAATATAAAATTTAGAAAAGTAAACTCTTTGTGAATGTACATTGTGCATCAGTAGCTGTAAACATTATTGTGCAATTGAGCAGATGATTTCAAGTGAATCAGGAATATTGGGTATAGTGCAAGAATATGATGATGAAGTGTCCAGTGAGGATGTCCATGGGGGGGGGGGGGGGGGGGGCGCTCTGTCCTTAAGGGGGTTCAGCTGTTCAACAGTCTGACGGCCGTGGGGAAGAAGGAGTTCTTAAACCTGGTTGTTCTGCATCTCACACTCCTGAACCTCCGGCCAGAGGGCAGGAGTGTGAAGAGTCCGTGCTGGGGGTGAGTGGGGTCTTTGATGATGGAGGCAGCTCTCCTGTGGACTCTGCGGTGGTAGATGCTCTGCAGAGGGGGCTGTGGTGTCCTGGTGATCTTAGACGCAGTCTTTACCACTCTCTGCAGGCGTTTGCGGTCCCACACAGTTGAGCTGCCGTACCACACGGTGATGCAGGTGGTCAAGAAAGACTTAATGATGCAGCTGTAGAAGTTGCTGAGGATCTTGGGCGCCATCCCAAATTTCCTCAGCCTCCTCAGGAAGTACAGCCGCTGCTGAGCCTTCTTCACCACCTGTGTGGTGTTGAATGTCCAGGTGAGGTCGTCACTGATGTGGACCCCCAGGTATTTGAAGTTGCTCACCCTCTCAACCTCGGATGAACAGTGGCTGATGAGGCCTCCTCTCCTTCCTCATGTCCACGATCATCTCTTTGGTCTTGTCAGTGTTGAAGGTGAGGTTGTTGTTTCCACACCATGTCACCAGACTGTCCACCTCCCTCCTGTAGTCCACCTCGTCTCCGCCAGTGATGCGTCCAATCAAGGCGGTGTCGTCGGCGAACTTAATGATGTACAGACACACATAGAAGCCATTTCATTTTCATTTACTGACAGAATGTGCACAACACCAGGATATGTCATGTAACACATAAAAGAAACGTTCTCTGTAGTCAAAGGCGTTTCTGTGTGTGTGTGTGTGTGTGTCCATCCAGATACACTGCGTATACCCACTTCTGTGAAATTGTTCTTGCTGAAAAGTCTTCAAACTTTAAGTCCTTCCTCAAATTAGCCAATGTGAACGCGCATGCTCGCCACCGCGGAAGTTCCCCATCACACACACACACGCTGCTGTGATCTCAGACCGTGTTGCTCCTGCTGCTGCTGTCTTCGGCACGTTATTTGGGGGGCAAAGACTCGCACTATCCACCTGTACACACTTTGAAACGTACGACCAACAACCCCAGACGAAAGATGACGAGACTGTCTGTCCTCCACCGCGCGTGTCGCGGTCTCCGGATCGCTCCATCACCCCGACGCCGCACAGGAGCACCCGTGTTCAGCCTCGCCAGGAGAGCCTCACCGGGGGGTCTGGGTGGGACCCACGCAGTGTTTCGGGGAGCAAGCACGACCCCGACCAGCGCGAGTTCCGTCGTGGTGAATCAGTACAACAAAGAACTAAAAGGGGCTGACGTCGGATACGAGAAGTCTGTGAGGTAAGTCGCGAAGTACGCCGGTCGGTGTGTGCGGAATCGTTGCGTCACATATTTCCTGATAGCCAAAAATCCACGTTTTGTACTTAATGACGCTCATAAACCCGCACACACACACCCTTTACGAGACAATATTGTCCTTTCGGCATAATGTGTGTCTTCTCGTCATCATCCACGTGTCACCCGACTTGCCAGCTGATGTAATCAACGCAACTTTTTTCCTCATTTCCATTTCCCATTTTCGCAAATTATGGACGTTCAATGTTTGTGGTTCATTCAACCGAACGTGTATCCATTGTGACCGTGCGTAACGTGCCCACACGCGGTGTAGTGGTGGCGATGTGACTTAGATGGAGCTAATGTTGATGTTTGAGACAGAATGTGGGTCAGTGTGTTAACACTGATGCGTTTGGCTCCTCCCTCCGCGCAACTGGTGCGCAAAGTCTCCAAAATGGAGCTCCTGTAGAACCGTATAGAAATACACTATTCTCTGTATCCATTTGATCAACCTTATTTCGACAGCACGTTCATTTCCATCGGTGTGATTTCGTTGTCATGAAGTGTTGTTATCGACTCTTTTTAATTCCCTGTGGTAGTGACGTGGTTGCGAGCACGAGGGAGTCACTGTTGTCCTTACAGAAGAACGACCCAGCGCTCCAACCTGTGCTAGCCATCATCCAGGTGAAGAACCCAGACACGCCCAGGAAGCTAACGAACAGCCATGCCTTTCAGCATGCTAACTCAATGTGATGGTTGATCATTATCATTGCCACCATGTGATACAAATGTAGAACCTAAATTACTAATTAGGCATGTCCCATACATTACAATGCATTGTATTGTCATGTCATACACATACCAGTTGTTATTCATGAGCATATACTACATGTGGTGAAATAGTAAGACTTTGTGATGATTTATGAGAAAATAGGAGAATCATGTGAGGAACAATGAGGTGCAGTATCAAAGCTGTGCTCATCTCTGATCAGCCTGGATCTTTAAACCTTTCGGTACTTCTTAACAGGCATAGGCCATCATTTTATCACCCACATGTGTGTTGTTTCTGTCCTGATTGGCTGTGTTTTAATTCAACAGAGGGGTGAGGACGATGTCTTGCTGGAGGTCAACAGAAAGATGGCAGGAAAGGTTTGTCTCCTTTATCTCAGCCCTTTCGTCTTCTCCAGCAGAGCCTTCCTCTCTCACTGGGCCACCTGTTCATCTGTTGGCCTTCTGACTCCTGGCTTGTTTTTCCCCCTTCCTCGCAGATTGGCTTGAACGTCACTCAGATCTGCCTGACCAAAGACTGCACCGAGGAAGAAGTGAGTGAAACTTGTCTGTCTGTCTCCTCTCCCAACCCCCACCCATTCACACTCCCTCTGTGCTACACGTGTTGGCACAGGCCTCACATCTGGTTGCTCCTGTAGGAAGGAAAATAAAAAAAAACACGTTGAGAAGAATGAACGCCTGACAGAAACATCTGCATGTAGGTTTATGCAACGAATGTCGTCCACTGGCTGTGTTGAAACGGTCGCACACTTGGAGCATTCATGAGTATTTCTCCTTCATCCACGACACCGTAGGGCTTGTAGAGCAACATCATGGAACGAGAGCTTCTCAGCTGTGGAATCTCCTTTCACCAGCTGGGGGGGGGGGGGGGGGTGTGTGTGTGTGTGTGTGTGTGTGTGTGTGTGAGATCTCAGGTCCAGCAGTCCTACTATGTTCTAGCAGAACTCCTGGTCCAGCGGTCCTACTATGTTCTAGCAGAACTTCTGGTCCAGCGGTCCTACTATGTTCTAGCAGAACTTCTGGTCCAGCGGTCCTACTATGTTCTAGCAGAACTTCTGGGGCCCGGGCAGGAAATGGGGAAACTAAAATAGTGGAGTTCCACCCTGTTTTTAATTAAAGGGTAAAGGGGCATTTAGCAGACAGTTTTGTCCAAAGTGACCTACAATCAGTACATTTTTGGGCTTTGGGGGATCGAACCACCGACCCTACGGTTAGTGGACGACCCGCTCTGTCAACCGCTCTACCCACTGAGCTACTGCCAGCCCCACACTGTATGTTTCCACAGTGCCGAGTCTACAGTGGCGATGTTTACAGACACTTTTATACAGTTTACTGCTGCTGCCTTTATTGATGTTGGAGCCGCCTGTAGTAGACTTTAACCGTCCATCCTCAGGGTGTTTTGTGCAGCTAAGGTCCTGGAGATGTTTGGAATTCCGTGCGTCAGACGAGACGCACGTTTCTACTCCTGTCCTCTCCTCCTCCCCCTCCTCCCCCGGTCTGTACCTCCGGCCCCCCAGTCAGGGTAGGGGATGCAAAATTAGCAATGCTAAACTGACGGAGCGGGGGTTTTGCCTGTTTCTGCCTCGTCGGTAACGACCGAGGTAGACGGCCCGCTGTCTTCTCCACACCAGTAATGTCTTTTTATTTCAGTACAGTTTGGACATTACATCTTGAACATATCTGAGACTTTTTTTTTTAATGTAGTAACTGACATACAATAAAATACGAAAGACAAAAATGAACAGTGTAAAGTATAATAAAACAGTCTGACAAATGGAGACAAAAAAAATAAAAAATAAATAAATAAATAATATATATTAAAAAATTATATATACCTGTATATGGTTTAATATACACCCTCTGGTGCAACCTAGACACATCAGTGATGTAACCTGAGGTCATCGGGTGTTTCGGGTCTCTCAACATCAGACACCCTCGCCCAGGCGACCCAGCCGGGGGTGATCAGACCCCGGCTTGTGTCTAGGTAGCTTGTGTGGCCCACAGATCACCCCTCATGATCCACAGCCATCTTGATGCCTTCTCAGCAGCATCAGTGGTGTTTTTGCTGTGCAGTCCCCTTATTCCTAACAACTTGAGGGCCCTGCAGAGTGGCTGGCCTGCGAAACCCCGGCATCCAACCTCAATGGTACTACACCGAGTCTTCCATCCGTTGCGCCGGCATTCGCCTGCCAGTTCCTCATACTTGGCCCTCTTCCTCTCAAATGCCTCCTCCATCCGGTCTTCCCAGGGCACAGTCAACTCCAGCAGTATCACCTGCCTTGTTGATTCTGACATAAGAACCAAGTCCGGCCTAAGTGTGGTCACTGCGATGGTCTCTGGGAATTTAAGCTGTTTCCCCAAGTCCACCTTCAGCTGCCAGTCCCTAGCTGTGTCAGGAGCCCCCCTGTTTGGCCTGGGCGGTGTTGAGGCTTCTCACCAGATTTAACAAAGGTGATTGAATGCCTAGCTGGCTGCTGCTGCTTGCTGAGTGAGATCCCTGAGCAGATGGTATCTGCTATCACCTTCAGCACCTGATCGTGGCGCCAACAATAGCGCCCCTCACCCAGGGCTTTCGGGCAACAGCTTAGGATGTGCTCCAGTGATCCTCTCCTCTGGCACAAAGGGCACACAGGTGTATCTGCCAGGCCCCAACAGAAGAGGTTGGATGGGCTGGGGAGGACGTCGTAGACTGACTGGATCAAAAACTTTATCCGGAGTGGCTCTGCCTTCCAAAGCTCTGACCAAGAAATCTTCCTATCCAGTGTCTGCTCCCATCTAGTCCACGCCCCCTGTTGTCTCATCCCAACCATCTTGCTCGAGCAGGTCTCCTCCAGCCCTGCTCGAACCTCTTCCTGTATAAGCTGCCACCTCTCCTTCCCCCGGGCCTTGTTGTACTGAGGTCTTGGGTTGCTCCCAAGCCCTGCCCGGCCTGTCGTAACTACTCCCACCAGAACACTGTGGCGCAGCCGTGCCTCAGCTTGCTCAACCGTCTCCTGGGCTCTCCACTTCCGACCAGTCCGCACTTCAATCCCAGCTAAGGAGACTTTGGTGTCACTCGAGTCTCTGTACAGCAGCACTTCTCTTGCACGGGTAACCATGAACTCCTCAGACAGACTACTGAAGGGAAGTCACAGCTTGTTCTTATGCCCATACAAGGCTAAGCTGCTGAGGCTTCTTGGTAGGCCCAACCACCTGCGAAGGAAGCTACTTACCTTGCGCAGCCCTGACTTATCCACCGCCACTAGCCGGTTTCCCAGTTCTCTGCTGGTCGCCTTGAGTGCTGCTTTGTCCCTCAGGGTGCCATCAAAGATCTTCCCCAGGCTCTTCACTGGCTCCTCTGAGACCGATGGAATCTGGACACCTCCCAGCGAGAACCAGAACTTGTCTGTGACCTTCCCCTTCTTCACCACCAGGGAACGGGACTTGGCAGGCTTAAAGCCCATACGCGCCCAGTTAATGAGCCGCTCAAGGCCTTGGAGAACCCACCTACAGCCTGAAACTGATGTTGTAGTAACTGTCAGGTCATCCATAAACGCTCTGATGGGAGGCTGCTGCACACCTGACTTGGTGAGCGGTCCTCTGCACTCCACCTCTGCTGACTTAACCAGCTTGTTCATGGCCAAGGCAAACAAAATCACTGAGACTGTACACCCAGTGATTATGCCCTTCTCCAGCTGATGTGATGCTGATGTTACTGTTCCAGAGGTGACTCTCAAACTAAAGCAGTTGTAATAGTCCAGTATGAGGTCCCTGATCTTGCCTGGAACATGATGCACAGTGGCGAGACATATATCAGCAAGAGTCGGACAACTTTTTCTTCACCTTATTCGGAATAAAATAATTTTAACGCAATGCAAACAATACCCTATAGGTCAAATGTGAAATGTTTTAAGCTGGATCAATTTAACATCAATTTTACATTTAATTAATTATTCAATTAATTATTTACCTCTTCTGTAGCCCGCTGAACATGGGGCACACTGTTGACTGCAACAGTGATTTGTTTCCATATAGCGTTTTTTTTGCTTGCCCTTAATTAGATTAGATTAGATTCAACTTTATTGTCATTGTGCAGAGTACAAGTACAGGGACAACGAAATGCAGTTGGCGTTCTAACCAGAAGTGCAAATGAGCGATAAAGGTGCGGGTTGAAATGCAGAAATGCAGAATAAGGCGCAGAGTGCAAAATTGAAAAACATGAAAAGTGGTAGTAGTTATTAAAGTGACAGTAAACAGTGCAGGTGGAGGTAGTGATCGTTAAGGTAGTAAACGGTTACTAACACTAGCAGAAACAGGCTGTAAACAGTATTAAAAAAAAAAAGTAAACAATGTACAGGTAGTGCGAGAAATAGTAATATAATACAAGAAGTGTACAGATGGTGCAATAGTGCGCTAGTGCAATACAATGGAACGGGTACAACAGATGAATGTGGATTGTATGGATAAGATAAGATATTCCTTTATTAATCCCCCTTAGGAGAAATTCACAGTGACCAGCAGTACAGGGGATAGATGTGCAGTAAGAGCCTGGCTAAGTCAATACACAATAAACAATAAACAATAAATTAGATTAAATACGAGCTCTTAAGTCAGGTCGGTGACGAGTGAGAACCTGTATGCATACTAGTGTCCTTGATAGCTGTTTATGGTGCAAAATGCAAAGATATGGGGGTGGGGGGTGCAACGGTAGTTGAGAATAAATAATACAATAAATAACATTACTATAAATAATATGAAGTAATGTTTAGGGGGTTGAGATGTGGGGGTGCTGGGTGGGCAGGGGTGAGTGTCCTTGGGGGGGGGGGCGCATCAACAAGTGACACGAGTGTCTCCATTTCTGTTTCTGAAAAAATCCGCTTCTTCTTTGCCGTTGGATGTTTCTCCATATCGTAAAAGTTAGGGGCGAGAATTCTTTTATAGGGGCGTGTTACGTTAATTACGATCAATTTCAGCCGCCGTATTTATCAACACCAAGCTCCTTCGTACGCTGGGATTGGTGTGATACGATACGTTTTGTAAATCTCACGTGGGTCCTATCGTAAGATGAATCATGCGTTCAGATTTGCGCTCATTTCTACGTTTGTTTGATAAATGAGGGCCTTCGTGCGCAACTTCTAGTCAGAATCCTCTCTGGCTGTGGCTTCGAGAATCTGATCAACATCCGCATCGTACTGGCACCACTCCTTCACCATGTTGGCCGAAGGCCACTTGACCCGACGGTGTTCTGACTGCCTGACTTGGGGTAGGGCTTGTGGGGCGTGGAGGGTCTGGGCACTGCGGGGTGACTCCGGGCCGGGCTCCTCCTGCGTCTCACCAGGCACTGGTCCTGTGCGTTGCACCACTTGCCTCCCAGTCAAGCATCTCATCTTGGTCTGGTGGATCTCCAGACCACGCGGGTTTTTGCAGACTTTGCCACATAAGCAAACTGCACTCATAGTCGTAATTCCGTTAGCTTGGGTCAATACCTGTATGTCCGTCCTGTTGGGGTGCTCATCCTCCCCCCCTCTCGGGCACCCCCAGGGGTATAACTCTTCAGGGTTTTCCGTAGCTTATTGTGGGTGTGGCTTCAGTTTGGGGTGCTAGCCCTCCCTGCCCCGGTTGCTGTCTCTCCAGCTGTCTGCTGCCTCTCCAGCTGTCACCACTCTATTCGTGGTAGTCATCCGGTCTTTCCCGGAGGTCACTGGCTCTGCCAGAATTAACTGGTTTAATATACACCCTCTGGTGCAACCTAGACACATCATCAGTGATGTAACCTGAGGTCATCGGGTGTTTCGGGTCTCTCAACATCAGACACCCTCGCCCAGGCGACCCAGCCGGGGGTGATCAGACCCTGGCTTGTGTCTAGGTAGCTTGTGTGGCCCACGGATCACCCCTCATGATCCACAGCCATCTTGATGCCTTCTCAGCAGCATCAGTGGTGTTTTTGCTGTGCAGTCCCCTTATTCCTAACAACTTGAGGGCCCTGCAGAGTGGCTGGCCTGCGAAACCCCGGCATCCAACCTCAATGGGACTACACCGAGTCTTCCATCCGTTGCGCCGGCATTCGCCTGCCAGTTCCTCATACTTGGCCCTCTTCCTCTCAAATGCCTCCTCCATCCGGTCTTCCCAGGGCACAGTCAACTCCAGCAGTATCATCTGCCTTGTTGATTCTGACATAAGAACCATGTCCGGCCTAAGTGTGGTCACTGCGATGGTCTCTGGGAATTTAAGCTGTTTCCCCAAGTCCACCTTCATCTGCCAGTCCCTAGCTGTGTCAGGAGCCCCCCTGTTTGGCCTGGGCGGTGTTGAGGCTTCTCACCAGATTTAACAAAGGTGATTGAATGCCTGGCTGGCTGTTGCTGCTTGCTGAGTGAGATCCCTGAGCAGATGGTATCTGCTATCACCTTCAGCACATATATATATATATATATATATATATATATATATATATATATATATATATATACAGGTCCTTCTCAAAAAAATAGCATATTGTGATAAAGTTCATTCTTTTCCATAATGTAATGATAAAAATTAAACTTTCATATATTGTAGATTCATTGCACACCAACTGAAATATTTCAGGTCTTTTATTGTTTTAATACTGATGATTTTGGCATACAGCTCATGAAAACCCAAAATTCCTATCTCAAAAAATTAGCAAACGAGCTATTAACCTAATCATCTGAATCAACGAATTAACTCTAAACACCTGCAAAAGATTCCTGAGGCTTTTAAAAACTCCCAGCCTGGTTCATTACTCAAAACCGCAATCATGGGTAAGACTGCCGACCTGACTGCTGTCCAGAAGGCCATCATTGACACCCTCAAGCAAGAGGGTAAGACACAGAAAGAAATTTCTGAACGAATAGGCTGTTCCCAGAGTGCTGTATCAAGGCACCTCAGTGGGAAGTCTGTGGGAAGGAAAAAGTGTGGCAGAAAACGCTGCACAACGAGAAGAGGTGACCGGACCCTGAGGAAGATTGTGGAGAAGGGCCGATTCCAGACCTTGGGGGACCTGCGGAAGCAGTGGGCTGAGTCTGGAGTAGAAACATCCAGAGCCACCGTGCACAGGCGTGTGCAGGAAATGGGCTACAGATGCCGCATTCCCCAGGTCAAGCCACTTTTGAACCAGAAACAGCGGCAGAAGCGCCTGACCTGGGCTACAGAGAAGCAGCACTGGACTGTTGCTCAGTGGTCCAAAGTACTTTTTTCGGATGAAAGCAAAGTTTGCATGTCATTCGGAAATCAAGGTGCCAGAGTCTGGAGGAAGACTGGGGAGAAGGAAATGCCAAAATGCCTGAAGTCCAGTGTCAAGTACCCACAGTCAGTGATGGTCTGGGGTGCCATGTCAGCTGCTGGTGTTGGTCCACTGTGTTTTATCAAGGGCAGGGTCAATGCAGCTAGCTATCAGGAGATTTTGGAGCACTGGATGCTTCCATCTGCTGAAAAGCTTTATGGAGATGAAGATTTCATTTTTCAGCACGACCTGGCACCTGCTCACAGTGCCAAAACCACTGGTAAATGGTTTACTGACCATGGTATTACTGTGCTCAATTGGCCTGCCAACTCTCCTGACCTGAACCCCATAGAGAATCTGTGGGATATTGTGAAGAGAAAGTTGAGAGACACCAGACCCAACACTGTGGATGAGCTTAAGGCCGCTATCAAAGCATCCTGGGCCTCCATAACACCTCAGCAGTGCCACAGGCTGATTGCCTCCATGCCACGCCGCATTGAAGCAGTCATTTCTGCAAAAGGATTCCCGACCAAGTATTGAGTGCATAACTGAACATAATTATTTGAAGGTTGACTTTTTTTTGTATTAAAAACACTTCTTTTATTGGTCGGATGAAATATGCTAATTTTTTTAGAGAGGGATTTTTGGTTTTTCTTTTTTTTTTGTGCCAAAATCATCAATATTAAAACAAGAAAAGGCTTGAACTACTTCAGTTGTGTGTAATGAATCTAAAATATATGAAAGTCTAATGTTTATCAGTACATTACAGAAAATAATGAACTTTATCACAATATGCTAATTTTTTGAGAAGGACCTGTATATCTCATATATCTCATTTAAGGGACGGGGTGACCACTGATTAAAAGTTATTACCTTATGGTAACTAATCACAACCTTATGCCGTGGAGTATAGTTATTCTCTACTTATTCTGAGGTAAGTGTGGTGTGTGTCTTGACATAGTCCAAAAAAGGTCCCAATATTTTATTGTAGTTTTTTGCCGAGCCTTTCAAAGAATATCTTATTTTTTCAAGTTTGAGGAGGTAAAGAGCATCCTTGACCCAATTTTAAATGTTGGGGGTGTACAGACCTTCCATTTCATCAAAACTAGCCGCCTGGCCAGGAGCGTTAGGAAAACAACACTATTTGATTGCGCCCTAGTTAGACCCAAATGATCAGGTAGCACCCCAAATAACACAACCAAAGAGCATGGAGAGATTGGCTGTCCCAGGAAGCCTGACATTGTGTCAAAGATGGACGACCAATAATGAGCTAGCTTTGTGACCAGAACATGTGGGTATGTGATGCTGGGTTGCACTTACATCGATCGCATAATGGGTCCACATCAGAAAAACGTTTCGACAGTCTGAGTTTAGTCCAATGGACGCGATACAAAATCTTGAATTGTAGCAGCCCATGTCTGGCACAGATTGATGAACTGTGGACTCGGACTTGGCTGCCCAAGTTCACCTTCCCATTGAGAGTTTAAGTCAGAGAATTTTGAGGATGAAAGTGCCATCAATGTTCTATAAGTGGCTAATATAATACCCTTGAATGATAAAGGCTTATCTAATACATGGTCATAGGTAGGGATGGGACCGATCCGATCCAGTATCGGTATCGGGCTCCGATACCGACGTAATACGCGGATCGGAAATTTCCGATCCAACCTCCGGAGATTTCCGATCCATGAGCATGTCTGTGTCTGCCGGGCTGTTGCTGAAAATGTGGAGTGGATTTCCTGAACGAAGGTGTGTCTCAGTCAGAGTCGGAGTAATACCTGCATGTCAGTTCAGGAAGTCCATTCCACAGTTTGCCGCTAGACAGGTCACAGGTGGGCAGTGAGCAGCACTGAGGTTAACCTCCTTTGAACCACAACATGTCCGCGGTGTGGAAACATTTCACGTTGGAAACACCAAAAAGCAAAACTGCAACGTGTGTAAGGCTGTTGTACAGAGAGGAGGAAGCACCGCCGCGACCTTCAACACAACGAACTTAATTAAACATTTAAAAAAGCACCACACTACAGAGCACCAGGATTTTATAGCCGCGAGTATGTGTAAGATGTTTACACTTTACAAATATTTACTACTTGAAAACTTTTGATTTGTTGCTGCTACGTTAGCAAGAATAAGTTCAACTTAATTAACAGTAGTGTGTTAACATTTGAGTGATTTCACCCTCAGTGCTAAACCTACTACTTTACTTTATTTGTGTTATTCAGATAAACACTGTAGTGTATGTGTAAGATGTTTACACTTTACAAATATTTGCTGCTTGAATATTTTTGAATTGTTGATGCTACATTAGCAAGAATGTACTTAGGTCAGGCTGAGATTCACATTGTTTTATTGATATTGGATTTTTACACTTAATGCACTTTTGCACTGTGCTTTCATGTATGTGCTTTTCAGTATGTGCTTTCATTGCACATACTCGCGACCACCATAGTATTTTTATTTTTATTCTTATTTTTATTTAGATTTTTGATACCTATATTTTTATATATTTATATTTATATTGCATGCTGTCTTGCACCAGGGATTGAGGGAAACGGCATTTCGGTTCTTGTGTATGGCCTGTACATTCACAGAAACTGACAATAAAGTTTACTTGAATCTTGAATCTTGTTTTGTATTTGATATTTGAAAAGTTCCTAACCCTTGGATTTAATAAATATTTGTGTGAATTAACAGGATTTCTTTTTCTAACTGTATACTTGCCTCAAGTTGCCTTTTGGGACATATTTGAATACCTTTGTACATATCATATTTGCCTGTAGAGAGGAGTTTATTAGAGCCACAGTTAAAATGGATAATATAATATTAAAGTAAATAGAACTCTGGTATCGGTATCGGCAGATATTAAAATTCAGATATCGGATCGGAAGTGAAAAAATGTGGATCGGTGCATCCCTAGTCATAGGGGGCACTAGAAGGTTGTCTTGGAAATATCTGAGAAATATTCCTAATAAAGTTACGGATTTGAAGAAAGCGAAAGAAATGAGTTCTAGGAATATTAAGTATAAGTATAAGTATAAGTGTCACACAGATATTGGAAGGAGACAAAAGTGCCATTGTAATATTGGTCTTGAAACTGCTTGATGCCCGCATTGTACGATATAAAAGGAAAGCCCTATCCATAACAGATGGTTTAAAATAATTATTAGCATAGACAGGGGATTTAAATCAAATGGACTGCCAACCAAAATGTCTCCTTATCTGAGTCCATACTTTCAGAGATGTTTTGACCAGCAGATTTTAGCTGGTAGTTTGTTAGCTGGAGCCGGCGTGGTCCTGATACAACAGGCATGACGGCAGATGGAGGTCGGTCGTCAGGTTTGACACGGCTGCGTCTCACATCCGACTGGACCAAAGACCATGAAACCAAACGAAGGAAACGAAAACCCCTCGCCTTCGTGAATGAAACCCTAATCCTGTCTGTGTGTTTGTGTGTGTCTGTGTGTGCGTGTGTGTGTCTCTGTCTGTGTGTGTGTGTGTGTGTGTAGATCGTGGACGAGGTGTTGAGGCTCAATGAGGACCCCGGGGTGCACGCCATCTACCTCCACCTGGCCCCTCCCCTGCTGAGCGGCCGGGTGCTTGCCACCCTGGCACCGGAGAAGGACGTGGACGGGTAACTGGGGGCGTAGGGAGGGTGCCATCGGGAAAGGGCTGGGCAGGGTTCCCCCCGAAGAACGTGACAGTGGCACCAGTCGCGGTTCTCCGTTCCAGCAGCACCGCATACCATGTAGAACCTGGCTTTGGTGGTGTTTCTACACCCCTGTGAGTCCACTGTGGTACCCACCTGAAGAGGAAGGGCCCCCCACAGTGAACCCACCGGGGTGAAGGGTTGAAACATGGGGGGGAAGCCAAGAGCCTTGTGTCAGCCCAGCGTGACACACGTTGTGTTTGCAATGTAAATAGCATCAGATAGCATGACGATGGTCAGACGGAGGCTCTGTGTGTGTGTTGCATTTGAATACAGTCGTACTGTCAAAATCCTTTTCAGGCTGCAAAATCCCTTTTCAGTACGCTGTACCATTTCCTCTGGGGTTCCTTTGTGAATTTATTCAGTCTCACGCGAGGTCGAATTTAGCCGAAATTAAAATGGGCCTGCTGGGAATTATCCCGATTGAGTAAACTCAAACATGCCAATTAAATCAGGACGCACGTGGATGGGAAAATTAGAAAGAGGCCCTGTTTCATCAAGGCAATGGTTGATTAGGCAAAGCTTTCCACGCCACCAAGACATTTCAGTGGCTTAGATAACATGCTGCTGTCTGCTTCAACTCTTGGTGCATTCATTAGTTTTCTGAACAGTAACCACGCATTACATTAACCCCCAAATCACTGACATTAGAAACGGTGAAATATGCACCATTTGGTTCACGCGCTGATCCAAATGTTGGAGGGGCAAGCATTCTTTGCGTAGGTGTGAACCCGGTGGGAATTGCACCCCCAACCCTGGCTGTGCTAACTCTCCACCAGTTGAGCTAGACGTGAGGATGCAAGATTAGACAGGACAAAATGAGCCGTTGTTGTGTGTGCGTGCCGTTGTGAAGTCCTGCGAGTGTGTGACACGTTGTGTCTCTGACCCGGGCTGCAGGGTGGCAGACCTGAACGTGGGCCGCCTGCTGAGAGGAGACCCGGGCGAGGGCTTCGTGCCCGCGGCGGCCAGGGCCGTCATGGAGGAGCTGGAGAGACACGGTGAGTCCCGGCGTGACCCCCCCCAGGGCCGCGGGTCAGAGGTCACAGCGGGTCAAAGGTCGGTCGGGAGCGTAGGATTACAGTTATGCGTTACTCGGCGTGTCACTTGCGCCAGTTTTTACGACCGCAGCAAAGATTTGCCCCCGCAGAGGATTTGTTCTGCTGCTGAGCCCATCTGGTGAAGTGTTGGTGGTGGTGGTGGTGGCGGCGATGATGGTGATGGTGATGATGTGGCCTCACAGGTGTCTCCTCGGAGGGGAAGGCGGTGGTGCTGGTGGGCGGCGACGGAGCCATCAAAGTGTCCCTGCGCTGCCTGATGGAGAGAAGAGGAATGGTTACTCTCAACGGTCACTCCAGCTCCGAGGGCTTCCAGAAACAGGTGGGGGGGGGGGGGGTGTGTGTGTGTGTGTGTGTGAGATATCTATGAATGTACATGTCATTCTTGTCATGTTTATGTTGTTCTTCTTGTCAGAGTTCAATTTGCATCGTGTTTGGTTTCTCGTAGTGCTCCTGAACGACCACACGGGGGCAGTATCGCCTTTTCTTTTCTTGCTGCAGTCTGCTGTATTTGCTTGCCATGCAAAATGAAAGGCTGAACAGACTTAAGATTCAAAACACAGAAAACAAACACTCCGATGTTTGTTCTTTGTTGTAAAACTTTGTTTTAAAAGGAACCTCAGAAGTTGTTAAAGCCGGGTTATGGTCAACAACTTTATATTGTTTACATTGCTTTCATTATTTACATTACTTTAAATTGACCATTGGAAATGGACCTTTCTGCATTTTGAACAAATGAAGGTATATTTAGAAGTATTTAATTCTCCATAATGTACTGAACCTCGTGGTCCAAGGTGCGGCAGGCCCATGCTGTGGTCCTTCTGGGGGCGAGACAGGCTGAAGTCCCGCCCACTTGGCTGAGGCCAGGCGCTGCTGTCATTCACTGCGACTCCATGTTGACCTCAGGTACAGCCAAGCCCAGGGTGTCAGGACGACAACAAGAGCTGTGTGTGTGTGTGTGTGTGTGTGTGTGTGTGTGTGTGTGTGTGTGTGTGTGTGTGTGTGTGTGTGTGTGTGTGTGTGTGTGTGTGACTGTGTGTGTGTGACTGTGTGTGTGTGTGTGTGACTGTGTGTGTGTGTGTGTGTGTGTGTGTGTGCGTTCTCTCCAGGGCACCGGAAGGCGAACTCAGGGCCGTTGGCATCAACAAGTGTTGTTTTTCTGTTTTGTTTTGTGAAGATGACCACGATGCAGAGAGGACCTCGCAGAATGGCCTGGCTCACCTCACTGCAGCATACCGAATGCAGGCATGTGTCAGACCCTCCTGTTTCTCCTCCTCCCCTCCCTGCGCCCCCTGGCCTGACATCACCAGACAATGCGTAATAGTCTGGAACCCGTCGCTTTTATTTAAAACTCCCTAAGGAGCGCAGACCAAAGGGTGCCGGATGCAATTGGACAGGCCAACAACCAATCAGAGCAGAGAAACCTGTGGTCGGCGGCAGCCATCTTGGTTGTTTTTGGGAAAAAATGCCCTCAGGACGTTCCCATTGGGCGCTCCTCTGTGCGCTCGTCATGTCAGGCCCCGCCCCCGCGTCAGAGGGCGGCCAGGCGCCTGGCCAGAACCAACAGAACCCGAGCTGGCGGATGAGTCCGGGTTCCCTGGCCCGCGGCGCCGCTACATCTCACTGTTCCCCCACAGAACGCGGTGCTGGCGAGCTGCCGCTGGCTGCAGGAGCAGCAGTACCGGACCTGGAGCCTCCGCAGTCTGAAGCTGCAGCCCCTCACGCCCGTGCCCAGGTATGCCACGCCGCTGTCGGGGTACACACTGGGGGGGGGGGGGGTACCCCGCCAGTACCCCGCCACCCCCGCCAGTACCCCGCCACCCCAAACACATTCCACATGCCTGAAACGGTTTCAGATTGGATTGGATTAGGTTGGACAGAGTACAGTTAAAGATTGTCATAGAAATATGTTCCAGGTGTTCCCAACTATGTAGCAATAGCCTTTTTTTTGCTTGCTGTGTATTTCTGTCCTCGCTTAGATAGTCACGTCATCTTGGTTTATATAGCCCGTGGGAGACTCCCATGTGCTTCACATAAAGTCGTACAATAACCTGAAGCAGGATGCAAAGAGTGCACGAGAGACGCCCTACAGCTGGATGAGTGGTGGGCGGAGCCTGGCCCAGTGGTCAGCAGTAACCTCCACTGAGCCGTGTGCTGTCTCTCCCCCCCGCTGCAGTGACATCGAGATCTCCCGGGCCCAGGCCCCCAAGCCGGTCCAGCAGCTGGCCCGGGAGATCGGCCTGCTGCCCGGAGAGCTGGAGCCCTACGGCCGGAACAAGGCCAAGGTCCGGCTGTCCCTGCTGGAGCGCCTGCAGGCGCAGCCCGACGGGAACTACGTGCTGGTGGCCGGGTGAGTCCAGCGGGGGCCGTCCTGTTACTTCAGACGTGTGGTAGAGAGGGGCGATGCATGGGGAGGTGCACCTGAAGGAGGAGCGCAGGGCGAGGTACACCTGAAGGAGGAGCGCATGGCGAGGTACACCTGAAGGAGGAGTCAGGGGAGGTACACCTGAAGGAGGAGCGCAGGGCGAGGTACACCTGAAGGAGGAGCGCATGGCGAGGTACACCTGAAGGAGGAGCGCATGGCGAGGTACACCTGAAGGAGGAGCGCATGGCGAGGTACACCTGAAGGAGGAGCGCATGGGGAGGTACACCTGAAGGAGGAGCGCAGGGCGAGGTACACCTGAAGGAGGAGCGCATGGCGAGGTACACCTGAAGGAGGAGCGCATGGCGAGGTACACCTGAAGGAGGAGTCAGGCGAGGTACACCTGAAGGAGGAGCGCATGGCGAGGTACACCTGAAGGAGGAGCGCATGGCGAGGTACACCTGAAGGAGGAGCGCATGGCGAGGTACACCTGAAGGAGGAGCGCATGGCGAGGTACACCTGAAGGAGGAGCGCATGGCGAGGTACACCTGAAGGAGGAGTCAGGCGAGGTACACCTGAAGAGGAGCGCATGGCGAGGTACACCTGAAGGAGGAGCGCATGGCGAGGTACACCTGAAGGAGGAGCGCATGGCGAGGTACACCTGAAGGAGGAGTCAGGCGTGTGGCGGGGGGGGCGGGGGGCGGAGGACTCCTGTCCTGGATCACATGGCTGTTTTATGGTGCGTCTTGGTAGCGCCTTGTGTATCGGTTTTCGCCCAAAAAAAAAAGGAATTTGTTCTCGTTTCACAAGATTTGATCTGTTTTCAATTAATAGGTTAATCCCCGATTTTTCCATGCCAAACCACTCTCCCATTCGCACACACACACAGACACACACAGACACACACAGACACGCACACACACGCACACGCGCACGCACACACACACACACTTGGAAAATTCCTTCCCCAGTCGGGTCAATGTATTCCACTCCCATGTGGTGGCTGGCTGTTGTGGGGAGAATTGATTACCCACAGTCCTTTGCGGATGATGTCAGCGTTTGTCATGTTTCAACACTCGGCTGCAGCTGTACAACAACAGCACTGTCTGTTTCCTGCTCGGGAGATAACTGTGATGGTTCTGAAGGGTCTAACGCGACCCATGTTCAGAATGACCACACCGCTCGCAGCAATCCACGGTAAAGCCCATTTTAGCCGGCCCCTGGTCTTGGCGATGACATGACTAGCGGTGATGACGAAAGACAGAAACTCGACAACTATGCCGCGTTGTTGTTCCCGTGCCAGCGCTCCCAAACGCCATTTTCAGTTAGTCACCGGGTCTCAAAACGACGGTTCTTCAGAATCGGAACCAGAGACACCAAAGACCCCCGTGGACCGGTCCTCGTCCACCAGCACCGCCTCGGCAGCCAGATAAACCCAGCCCAAGCCCGGTCGGAAGGTTCTGGACGTGAACGCGGGGGGCCTGGTGTCCGCCTGTGAGGGACGTGCGACTGCCTT
>JAXIVH010000932.1:27500-36716 GCA_036785325.1 Urophycis tenuis | reverse complement strand
GGCGAGCTACCGCCACCTACTGGACGATACACGCAGTGCACCCTATTGTAAAGGGGCTTTTAGCAGACGCTTTATCCCAACGCCACGACACAATCAGTACATTTGTGGGGTTCGACATGTGGAGGTGGGGCGATCGAGGGGATCGAACCGCCGTCCGTACGGTTAGTGGACGACCCGCTCTGTCCACCCCTGCTCTATCCACTGAGCTACTGCCGCCCTGTAATTATTGCTACTACATGTTATTGCATCAATTTCAATTAAACATATCTAGGAAGGTGACATTAAATATATATATTTATATATGATACTACGTATCTGACCTAGTGAGTCAGAATTGTATTTGCATGTAGAGCTGCAGACTTCAGTCATAGACAGACATCCCTTCTCTCTCTATGTCTCTCTCTCTTTCTCTCTCTCTCTCTCTCTCCTCTCTCTCTCTCTCTCCCCCCCCCCATGCAGGACCTGTGTCACTCCCACTGTGACGAGGCCACCATCCAGAAGAAGGTGGCCACCATCATCAGCTGCTTCATCAGCTCCAGTGTCCCCCCCGCCCTCAGATAGACATCCCCCCCGAGCAGGCCCGCCTCATCCTGGAGAAGCGGCAGCAGCTGGGGCCCTACATCTTCAGGGAGGCTCAGGTACACACCTGCGTGTGTGTTTGTATATACATATATGTGCGTGCGTGCGTGTGTGTGTGTGTATTCATGTACGCGTCTGTGTGTATTGATTTCTGTGTGTGTAAGTGTGTGTATTTAATTTCTGTGTGTGTGTGTGTGTGTGTGTGTGTGTGTGTGTGTCGTGTGTGTGTGCGTGCGTGCGTGCGTGTGTGTGAGCTTGCGTGCGTGCGTGTCTGTGCGTGTGTGTATCTGTGCGTACACAGATGTCCGTGTTCTCCGAGCTGCTGAAGCTCTGGCCAGACTTCCAGGCCCTGAGGAGCAGCCTCCGCGAGGAGCAGCTCCTCTCTGCCCTGGAGGAGCAGGAGCAGAAGCACAGGGCCGGCCTGCAGCGCGCCGGAGGAGGGCGACCAGGGAGGAGACGAGGAGCGCACAGGTAGCGTCGTCTGAGGGAACGCCCGGGGGGGGGGTTCCACCTTCAACCTGCTCTTGTGTGTGTGTGTGTGTTTGTCCCTTAGCAGCCTCTAGTGGCCCGAGTTGCAGCTGCAGTTAAAGTTCTGTCACGTTCAGACCGCAGTTACTCTGGTATGAACGTGTGACTTTTTTTTTTTCTGTCTTTTATTATTTAGAAATGTTCCAAGTTCAGGTGTTTAATGGAGACGGAGGTTCACACCAAGCCGCGATCCCCACTACCGCCCGTCATAACACGCCGCTCTGTTATTTATGAGAGAAGACAGGGCGGTTGAGGAATAGATAATGGTGAACGAACGTGACGTGAGGTCATTTTCTCTCTGCGGCGTGGCACAGGAACAGGAGAGACATCAGTTGAGTTTAACAGAGGAGGAGGAGGAGGAGGAGGAGGAGGGGGAGGAGGAGGTGGGAGACAAGTCGGACGGTGAGAGGGAGAGCAGGAGCAGAGAGGAGGACCAGCTGACCAGAAGGCTGAGCCAAGCACTCCGCTTTCCCCACGCAGAAGGTACTCACACACACGCACACACACACACACATTAATATACACACACACACACACATGGCCAAATCCTCTGGCGCGTTGACATTTACAATCGCTTCTCTGTGAAAAGTGCCGTTATTTCGTGGTCAACTTGGGCCGGTAACAGACGGCCCCAGGTGCGCCCCAACTTGGCGACACTCGGGACATTTATCAGGGAGGACAGGTCCCCCCCCCTCCTCCTCCTGCTCCTCCCCCGCCTCCCCCAGACACACACACACACACACGCAGTAAATGCTTTTTGACAAAACGATGGAAGTTGAACCATGACCTTGATGAGCCATTCGTTTATTTTATACAAGTAGCCTTGAGCTCGCCGTCCGTCGACACCAGAGAAGAAGCAGAGACAGCCGCGATGTTGTAGCGTGTGTGTGTGCGCGTGTGTGTGTTTGTGCGTGTGTGTGTGTGTGTGTGCGCGTGCGCGTGCGTGCGTGCTTCTGCGTCGGCGCTCCTCAGATGTCGTGGTCTACTCCAAGTACATGGCGGCGCTGAAGAGGACCGAAGAGGAGCTGCTGCTGAGTAAGAACACTCGGCGGGAGGCCCCCTCGCGCTCCACCGCCCCCTCGCGCTCCACCACCCCCTCAGGTACACGCACACACACGCACGCACGCATACACACGGACACGCACGAGCACACACACACACACACACACACACATGCACGCACACATACACACGGACACGCACGCGCACACACACACACACACACCAACATACACACACGCATGCACACATACGAACACGCACGCGCACACGCACGCACACATACACACGCACACGCAGGCACGCACACACTAACATACACATGCGCACGCAGGCGCGCACACACGCACGCACACACCAACATACACGCGCACACACGCACCTACACACGCACGCACACGCACACACACACACGCCAACATACATACACACACACACACAGAGGGTGTGTGTGTGTGTATCTAACCAGCAGCTCACAAACTACAGAGAGACTAATACAATAGAGACTCGTTTGGACGTCGAAGTGAGTGTGTATTTTACAAAACGCACGTGAAGAAAAACAGAGGGCATGAGCTCTTGCCTGCAATTGTAATTATGCGCGCACGCACACACACACACACACACAGACACACACACGTGCACACACTTCAATGTAACACCCCTGTCTCCCAGGGCATAATATAGATCACATTTGGCATCATTCATCACACTAACCTCATCCAGCAACAACTCCTCTTTGTTCCTATTCTGGAAAACACGTACAAAGGCCGCCGTGACCTTCATCCCAACCCCGCTGCACGGTCCAGCAGGCGGCCCCGGGAGCCTGATCAGACTGGAGGCGGTGGGTAGGTGACAGGAGGGCTCGGCTCGTGTCCGGCTGCCAATGCGCCGTGCGGGAACTCGTTAAGGCCCGGATCTTAACGGGGCCTGCGGAGCGAGGGCTTTTTGATGCGGAGGTCCGCTCTGGACGATGGCAACGGGAGGGCCGGGGGGCACGCGAGGTTTGGTGGCGACGGGGAGCTTTTAAATGTGGTTTATGTAGAGGGGGGGGGCTTCCTGTCTGTCAGACACACACACACAGAATACATTGACTCACCGCTGCAAGACACCGTAGACACTCTGCAGTCTTTTGTATGTTGATGTATACATATGTGTATTTATAGATCTAGGCCCATGGCATATGTTTGTTGTTAAGTAAGTAGTCTTTAACACATATGTATACATACATGACAGCGCCCTCTCAAGGACGGACAAATTATTCGCTTTTGTTGGTCCTCTCCTGCCAGGCTCCTCCCCCTCCAGGAGCAGCTTCAGCTCATTGGCCAGCAGACCGAGTCCCCAGCGTTCCTCGCTCTCGTCCTCCAGCTGAGGTAGCCTCACATCCCACAATGCATTTCAGCTCAACAGACCCAATGTTCTAATCCGCTGGCTTGTTCCCTGCTCGGGGAACGCTATGAAGAACACTATTCAGGGATGAGGTACGAGAGGGCTGCGAGGTCCAAACGCGGTCCGTAGGAAAGGAAGTTACGCAAAAAACAGGAAATGCGGCACACGGCACAGATCTGAGACACGTTTCTTGCACTCGTCTCCATACATCAAGGGCTATAATGAGAAATACGTGTGTACTGTAAAATACGTTTTCTTTTTATGTACTGAACGTATTTTGCAGTGCATTAAGAGTACGACGTACATTATATCGAGAATCACATGTTGGACAATACCGCCCATGTGACCTACAGGATGACACTGATATTCATTAGTGTTAATACAATATATTATCATCAATTTACGTACATAATGGACAACAGTGTTTATAAAAAAAAAGTATGCGCTATCCTCCTTGTAGCATGTGGGCCCAGGACTCACTACAGTTATACATACATCTTTTTTTTCATTATTAAAGGCTGTTGGCGTTAATAATGGTTGACGGTTTGGGCCACACGTCATCTTGTAGCCGCTTCTGCACTTCTGTAGAATATTGCACTTGAAATAGGCACGGGACAAGCGGCCGGAGCAAGAGAATGTAAACACGCACACATCGGGGGGCACAATCAGTAGAAAAAAAAAAACGTTTCACCGTGAAAAGGCAAATGTGTGAAAAGCACAGAGAGTCTTGTCGCGGGGAAAAACCCGAGACTCGTCTTCCGACGCCAGGGTCTCACGCTTTACGCCGCTGGCGCCGTCCGACCCAAAATGGCTTCCCCCTTCACCGGAACCGGCGGCGGCGGCGGGTCAGTGGAAGCCCCGCGCAGCGCCCGGTCCTTGACGGCGCCGAACTTGCTGGCGAACACGGCGGCGAAGGCGGGCCTCCACCAGGTAGCGGTAGGACTTGGTGGGCGAGGCGGCGGCCGCGCCAGCGTCACGGGGGGCTGCAGCTGCAGCGAGAGCGCCGACGGCGACAGGTGGCCGGAGGCCCGCGCCACGTAGTCCACCAGCCGCTGTACTGCTGCTCCGACAGGCGCTCGCGCACGCCGTCGCTCTGCAGGGGGAGGGGGAAAGAAGGGAGGGGTTAGGAGACGGCGCCCGAGGGGAGGAGGAAGACTCCTGCTCCCCCCCCCCCCCCTGCTCAAGGAGGGAGGAGCAGGTTCCTCCCTTCTCGCTTGAAGGTGCTTACTGTGAGGGAACAGTATGTGGCAACTCGAGGACTCTCTAAGACGCACAGCCCGATTCGTTTGTTTGAAATGCAAAGTTCCGTGGAGACAGGATTTGCGCTGACGTGCAAAATAATGAACCGTTTAAACGGTCGTGTCTCGATCCGTTCACTGTAAGTCTAACCGTCTTAACTTCAGCCGCATCATGAGCAACAAGAGTCCAGCTGTGGAATCGATTCCCCACGTTCCCCATGACTCTTAAAGGAAGAGCTCACCTCGGTGTCGCTGCTCACAGTCTGCTGCTGTAAGCTGAGGATCAGCTGGCCGGGCTCGCCCAGCTCCTGTCTGCACTCCACCTGCAGCCAAACAGCAACACGTTACGCCGCCACGCCTCGTCTATCACATCAGCGAGTGTCACGGGTCCGGAAAGAGCACCCCAGTTATTTCACATCAAACCAATAAAGTTAAAGCACAACAGGGAGAGTTGTTTAGCCTTTTTCTCTCTGAGCGGCGCCTGACCCGAGTGTTAACATCCCGTGTGCCTCCACACAGGCTAAGGACCGCAAGCCAGCAGCCGGCCACGGCGCCGTGACCCCTGGGGGGGGGGGTCAGGGGTCGTGGGGGGGGGTCAGGAGGGCCCGTACCTCGGTGATGGGGAAGGCCTGCTGCTGGGTGTCCTCGCTGAGGCTGACCACGAACAGCACGTCGGAGGTCAGCAGGAGACAGCCGGCGTGGCTGCTGGCCGGAGCCGCTGACGATGGTCACCTCCAGCGCCATGTGGACCTCGGGGCGGCCCAGGGACTGGAGCAGCTTCCTGCCAGGGTGGGGGGGGAGGGTGGGGAGAGGGGTGGGTGGTGGGTGTGTATTTAGCAAAGCGCTCTCCAAGCAAAAATGTGTTGTCATTATTCTCATTAAGCGAATCTGTGAACGCCATCTTGTGTTTGACTCTTGTGAATAAAACATTCAGAGGCATCTTTTTGATCTTTTGTCTACAAACCCTGAGGACAAATCCAGAAACACCCACTACAGGATCTTAGGGGATCACACACACACACACACACACACACCACACACACACACACACACACACACACACACACACACACACACACACACACACACACACACACACACACACACACACACACACACACACACACACACACACACACACACACACGCTCGTATTCACATCACCCTGGTCCTGTAACATAACTCTCCACGTGGGGTCTGTCTGAGAACGTGTGTGTGTGTGTGCGCGCAACTCTCCTCACTGCACATTTGACATGGTACGAATTGTTTGGTCATACACACAAGGCAGGAGTGTGTGTGTGTGGGAGTGTGGAGGAGCAGATGGAGGGCCTGTTAAAGAGACGTGGCAGTGTTGTGTTCTGCTGAGCATCAGGGTGTTGATTCAGAGTGACCCCATCAGAGTGTCGACCGCAGCAGTAGTAGGGGGAGGGTCCGGGGGGGGGGGGGGGGGGGGGGGGAGAGGGGGGGAGATGGATGCACGACTGACGAAAACCAGCGTGGACGCGAGACAGCACGAATCAAACCCAGAGGGACAATTATCTAGGCTTCTGAGGGTAAAAACAAAAATAGATATGTATATATCTTCGCATGATTAATGTTCTCTTCTAACAAGCCCGCTGACCCCACCGGACAGCGGCGTAACGTATCAGGTGTCCCGCAAAGCGCTTGCATCAACAATTAGGCAATTCATGTGACGAGCCGCGTGAGGATTTTAAGTGAGAAATGAGTGAAACCGTTGTGAAACGATGACAGACTACAGGGGAGGGAGGGGGGGGGGGGGGGGGGGACACGCACTCCTGGTGTCGGCGGGGCGATAAAAAGGTAACGCAGCGTGGAACCGGGGGTGACGCCCATGGAGAACCTTGTTGGGGGGGGGGGGGGGGGCGGTGGGTCCATGAGAGGGTGCTGAGCCTGCACTACTTCACGAAAGGGAACCCACCCCCCCCCCAAGAAGCCCCTCCCCCACTGTACAGGGGTCCGCGTTGCCCGCCCACCCAACGCCTGGCGCAGAGAAGGCAAAGGAAGAGACCGTGACATACTGGACACGCTGCTGGTGAAACAGCGGTTTTGCTCAACGGCAGAGGGCCTTCGGCAGGGCAGGGGGGGGGGGTGGGATAGGACGGAGGTTCTTGTGTAAACCTCTCTCTCTGGCTCGCCGTGGACCGGCGGCTGGCTTCCATGTGTAGAATCAAGGCCGCGGCTATTTCCTGACCCCCGCGCGCGTTTGTCATCCGAGGCAGAAAATAAATAAATCTCCGCTCCCTGTTTCCTTTTTTTTTTCTCCATTGTTTTCAGAGGAGAGGAGAGAGGACGACGACGGGCCCTGGGGGAGGAGGCGAGGGCTCGGGTGTAGTGTGGGAGGAGGAGGGGAGAGGGGGGGGGGGAGGGGAAGGGGGGTGTGGCGGCTCTCGGGGGGGGGGTCTCACCACACGTATTTGAGGTGGCTGTTGGGGGCCAGCGTGGCGCGGGCCGTCCGAGGGCTGGTACAGCTGCTTGGGGAGCTGCCACAGGGCCGGCGCCGTGCAGGATGCCTGGAGGGAACACAGGAGGACACCGAGCGACCGTTACACATCTGGGCCTGAGGGGCTGTCCACATCTGCTCTGAGGCCGCTCACACACACACACACGCACACACATTGAAGATGACAACGTCCTGTTTGGATTTTTTCTTGGATCGATCTATGGCAGCAGAGCCATGGGAAGAGCTGCTTGCTGGTGGTTGGTTCACGCATCTATTCAGGCTCTGAAAGTCATACCGTTAGGAACACAGCATCTATACCACCATTTATACTGCAGTGTGTCAAACTAAGCATTATAGGGAAGAGGAGTGGGGAGCAGTACAGTGAAGGACCCCCCCGCCAAGACGCACGCTCGCACGCACGCACGCACGCACGCACGCACACCAACCCCGAGTTCCCATCAAGCTGAACAACAGTAGTCCGTCAGGTCACGACGCCATCGGATGTCCAGAAAGGCGGTCCCGTTAAAAAACTAAACACGAGTAGTGAACTCATGATGTCATCGCTCCGGTACTCCGGAACGAGGCTAGGAGTGGCGCTGGCTCTGTTGGTTCTGAGTCCACGCGGGGACTCAGAACCAGACTGTGACTGTGTGTGTGTGTGTGTGTTATAGAACCAAGGCCTCCACACACACACCAAAGCTCCAGACCAGAGAATGCTATCCTCTCTCTCTCCCTGCTTCCATGGTGGCCAATGAGCACCTCCACATGGCAGGTGGAGCTGACGCACCTTCTTCACGGCGCGGGTACAATTAATGCGCCTGGTGTTTTTTTTTTTAACGTTTCTCCACTGATTGGACCGGAGCGGATGAGGGTGTCGGTGGGGGGTCTGATGTGCCCCCCCCCCCGTGTGACGACAAGCACCCAAGACCCCAGTTCAGCTTCTGTTGGGAGCTCTACACCGGAGCCTTGGTGTGTGGAGGGCACAGGCATGCGGCTTGTGTGTGTGTATGTGTGTGTGTGTGTGTGTGTGTGCGTGCAGGCATGCGTGTGGTCTAAGTGTGTGCGTGCCAAAGCGTAGAGCTAGGTGAGCGTAGAGCGAGCGACCCCTGGGGAGCCATGACTCTTAACACGCAGCTGTTCACCTCATTGGTGCTTTATGTAGTGCAGCAATGTCCTGCTGGTGCCAACACAACACCACCACCACCTCCACCACCACCACCACCACCACCACCACAACCACCTCCACCCATCTCCCACTATGTTTCCCCCTTCCCTCCTCATCCCATCTTTCAATAACTAGCGAGGGGCAATAAAACACCAGCTCCCCCCAGGACCCAAATCCTGGTAAGTGTGTGTATGTGTGTGTGTGTGTGTGTGCGTGTGTGTGTGTGTGGGGGGGGGGCTGTATGGCGTCAATGGAGTACCTGTCTGCATGCTTGTTCTTGTTGCCATTGCTGGTGCCTTGCTTGTGTGTGTGCATGTGCGCGTGCGCGCGCGTGTGTGTGTGTGTGTGTGTGTGTGTGTGTGTGTGTGTGTGTGTGTGTGTGTGTGTGTGCGTGTGCACGTGTGTGTATTTGTGTGTGCGTGTGCGAGAGTTTGGCTCAGCGGCTCCGGGCCCCCGGGGGCCTCAGGGTACCGAGGGGGGCCCGTCTTAACAGATGCTCGGCTCCTTCACTGGGGGGGGGGGGGGCCTACAGGGAGAGTTATACGGGGAGAGAGATAGGCCCCCACGCTGTGATGGATTTACAACGTCCGGGCGCACCCCACTCTTAAGTCACGCGTGATTTCATGATGGGCGGGGCCATGAGGCTCCGGCGCAGCCTGGCGTGAGGCCCCCGTGATTGGGCCGGGTCCTGCCTTTCTCTGCCTGCGGATCTGGGAGGCGGACAGCGAGGCTAAGAGACGGTCCTGCTACGCTAGCTCTTCAGCTACGCACTACTGCTGGGGCCAGCGCTTCCTTCCTCACTGGACGGCTGTGACACTGGATCACGCTGGGAGTGGGATTGCGAAAATGTTAAACGAATT
>JAXIVH010000932.1:20000-22500 GCA_036785325.1 Urophycis tenuis | reverse complement strand
CCTCCCCCGCGGTGCGGCGTGCAGCGGTGCGGCCATGCAGCGCCGGCACGCCACGCTAGCTGGGGATGAGCGGCGGACGCGGCCGGTTAGCGCTCCCGCTCGAGCGAGCCTCCTGTTATTCCACCATTCGTTACCATGATTCCCCCTGCAATAACACGCCCGCGTCCTCCGAGGCGTGCCATGATTAAGCGCCGCGATGTAAAAATAAAGGTTATTAATCGCTGGACGCCGCGCAAAGTGCACGCAACATTATCGCCGCGGTGGTGGAACGCAGAAGGCATACGTCTCCCGCCGGACTGGAGGGGGAAAGTGGGGGAGGAATGGAGAGGGGAGCCTGGAAAGCAGTGATTTGTAGCCCTCGTGGTTATTGTTTCTCTTCTTAGTTCTCGGTGTATTTGTGTCATCTGACTCATTTTGATTGACTTTATGTTGTTTAAAATACAGGAGGACAAACCATTTAGGGGTTTTTGGTTTCATCTTGCACATCGCTAAAGGCTGCTGCTGTCGGTCGACACCGCCGTCAGTGTATGAGTGTGTGTATGAATGTGTGTAAATGTGTGTATGAATGGATGAATGAACGTGTGTAAATGTCTGTATGGATGTATGTATGAATGGATGAATTAATGTGTGTAAATGTCTGCATGAAAGTGTGTATGAATGGATGAATGAACGTGTGTAAATGTCTGTGTGGATGTGTGTATGAATGGATGAACGTGTTTAAATGTCTGCATGAATGTGTGTATGAATGGATGAATGAAGGTGTGTGTAAATGTCTGCATGAATTTGTGTATGAATAGATGAATGAAGATGTGTACTGTAAATGTCTGTATGAATGTGTGTATGAATGGATGAATGAACGTGTTTAAATGTCTGCATGAATGTGTGTATGAATGGATGAATGAACATGTGTAAATGTCTGTATGAATGTGTGTATGCATGGATGAATGAACATGTGTACTGTAAATGTCTGCATGAATGTGTGTATGAATGGATGAGTGAACGTTTGTAAATGTCTGCATGAATGTGTGTATCAATGTGTGTATGAATGGATGAATGAACATGTGTAAATGTCCGTATGAATGGATGAATGAACGTGTGTTAATGTCTGCATGAATGTGTGTACGAATGGACCAACGCGAGGCAAGAATCGCGAAGCCCTTTGGCGTGGCCGCGGGTCCGACCGGCGCCACATAAACGATGCGGTCCTGTACTCACCGGCCCGGAATAGTGCGCCGGCGGCGTAGTGCATGGCCAGGGCGTGCACCAGCTGGCGGGCCGTGGTGCACACGGGCCCGCGCTCAAACACCGAGAAGGAGAGCGGCGTGTGGTCCGAGGCGATGTACAGCTTGAGGGAGGCGTGCACGCTGACCAGCAGGTTGACAGGCAGGATGGTCAGCCTCCGCAGACGGACGGGCCGCACCAGGGCCTGCACCGACTGGACCACCTGGGGAGGGGAGGGGAGACGAAGAGTAAGAGTGAGAAGATGAAGATGAAGGAAAATAAGAGGATCAAGACAAATATGGAACAGAGAGGAAAACGATGAAGAGATGATCAAGATGGATTAGGCTCAGTTGAAAAGGAGGAAAAGGAAAAAGATAAATGAAGATGAGGAGGATGAAGACAAAGACAGAGATACAGGAATGTGGAGAAAATTAAAGTGGAGATGACGACAAGGCAGAGAGATAGAGAGGGAGAAGGACTCAGAAGGAACAGCTGCAGAAGGGCTGCATTGCAGAGGATAACAGAAGGACCGGGAAAAGGTCAAAGAGCGCCAGGGCGCGGACCTGTTCTGGCACGAGGGTCCCGGCCTCAGCGCCGGCCGGTGCGGTCCTCTGGGCCCCAGCGGCGGTGGAGGCCACGGCGCTGTCGGGGATGTAGCTGTGGAACAGCGTCTTGATGTAGTAGACGAAGGTGTCCTCCAGGTAGACCCGGGCTGGCTGCAGCTGGAAGGAGACCTGGTGGGGTAGACACCAGCACACACAACGTGGTGTTATACCACAGGATCAACAGTAGATGGCGCTCCGGGGGGGTGTGTGGAAAGCGCAGCACGCGGCGACGCCCACCTGCTCCAGGGTGCGTCCGTCGTCCGCCAGCAGCAGCCCCAGCTGGAGGAAGCACGAGCGCCTGAACTCCTCCAGGGCTTCGGGGGAGCCGGCGGTGGTGGGGTTGGACTCGGCGCTCCAGGGCCCGCCGGCCTCCGCCTCCGACCGCTGCTCCTGGCACAGCAGCACGGGGAAGTGGAAGCTGGCCCGGCTGTACAGCTGGTTGTCCACCTGCAGGCCGGCGCAGAGGAGCCCCACGGCCAGCGCGCCGTCCGGGGCCAGCGCCCGGGAGTAGTCCGCCCCGGCGGCGGTGGCGGCGGGGCCCCCGGAGGGCCGGTCGTGGCCGGCGGAGGGCGGGGGGCGACGACAGCTCCACCAGCAGCTTGGTCAGCGTGAGCCGCAGCAGCTCCAGCGGGCCGGAGGGGCTGGTGATGTCGTCGCTGAGCGCCACGCTGGCC
>JAXIVH010000932.1:15000-17500 GCA_036785325.1 Urophycis tenuis | reverse complement strand
TCACTGCTTGACTGCCGGTGCAGTCTGAGGTCATGGGACTGAACTCCTGGTGTAGGAGGAGGCAGTGATATGGGGAGGGAGAGAGTGCGTGTGTGTGTGTGTGTGTGTGTGTGTGGGGAGGGGTGGGGTGGGGTCGTATGAGGACGTAGGCAGGGGCAGTGTGTTGAAATTCCAGACTTGCCATTAACAATTACTCCTTTACCTGTCCTCATGTTTCACGCCTGTGTCTGTGTGCGTGCGTGCATGCGTGTGCATGCGTGTGTGCGTGTGTGCGTGTCAGTGCCACACCTGAGTGCCGGGGCAGTTGATGTCGATGGGGTCCGTCCAGTCAGTGGCGCCGTGCGCCGGGGTGGTCTTCAGCAGCACGGGGGGCAGTGGCTCTTTCTGCCGGCAGTCTGGGAAGCTGGAGCACTGCTGGTAGAGCTCGTGGTGCAGGGAGCAGCTGGCGGGGATGGGCCGGCAGAACACCTCCGTCCGGGGTGGGTCTGTAACCGGGGGGACCGAGGTACGGTCTGTTAGTGGGTCTGTAGACCGGTGTGGATTGTGCCGCGGACCACGACACACACACGTCATGGAGAGAGGAGAGGAGCCTCTGGCTTGGTGCTGGGACGTGAGGACCCACCACGCATCACGTGGTCGTGTGAAAAACGAAATCCTCCATTTGATATTTTAGATGTTTCCTGAATTTAACCAAATGAGTCCCTTGAGACTCAAAATCTCTTTTTGAAGAGAACCGTGTCCAGGATGGGCAGCAGGACTTGAGGTCACACCGTGAGTAAAACAACATACAGCGCAGCTAAAGGAGGAGTACAGGTACCAGTTAAAACACTGTGACAGTCAGTAGGTCCTGCAGCTGCTCCTCCTGCAGGCCAGGTAGAGAGGCTAACGGCTAGCGGCTAGCATGCTATGGGGGCTAGCACTGCACCGGTGCGGGCTAGCGCCAGCATGCTATGGTGGCTAACACCGCACCGGTGCGGGCTAGCAGCAAGCATGCTATGGTGGCTAACACTGCACCGGTGCGGGTTAGCGGCTAGCATGCTATGGGGGCTAACACTGCACCGGTGCGGGCTAGCGGCTAGCATGCTATGGGGGCTAACAGTGCACCGGCGCGGGCCGCGCCACTGGGCTCTGTAACCTGAGCAACGAGTCGAGCGGCATCATTACCCTTGAGGTTCTCCTTCAGCAGCAGGGGGATGGGACACTTGTTGTGGATGAGCATGCGGGGACACGGGTCCTCGTTCAGGCTGAGGTACGTCACCCCGAGGTGCTCCTGGTACGTCAGCACCAGAGCCCTGAGACAACACACACACACACACACACACACACACACACACACACACACACACACACACACACAACATAGCATTACGTCAGACACAGAGCGAGCACGTTGTAATCAACACCAATATGTCACCAATACGTCTCAGGGCCCTCAAGGGGCATCCACTGGGCAGAGCGATAATTGAACACAGGCGCTGCATCTGTGTGTGTTTTTACTTTTAAAACTCCCCCAGTATGTGTGTGTGTATGTGTGTGTGTGTGTGTGTGTGTGTGTGTGTGCGTGATTGAGTTTCTAGGTGACACACTCGTTCACATGGACAGACACACACACACACACAGCACAAAAACACACACACACACACACACACACACACACACAGCACAACACACACACACACACACACACACACACACACACACACACACACACACACACACACACACACACACACACACACACACAGGGACATGCAGCTATGACTGGACACACACGCACGCACACACACACACAAATAGGGACACGCACGCACAGTTGCGCACACACTGCAGCACAGCTGGCCAATCAAAGAACAAAAGTATGTATCTGTGAAGGAAGCCATGATATAAAATCCCTTTGCTCTCGGGCCCTAATTACGCACACTCTCTGTGTTCCCTGTAATGGGGAAGCTGTCCAAACAGAGTCCTGAAAGGGCTTTGTAGCGGGGCCACCCCAGATGAAGACCGGTGCAGAGGAAGCAGAGAAAGACAAGAAGTTAGACGTGGCGGGAGACGGAAAGGACGGGGGAAGAAAAAAAAAAAAAAAAAAAAAAGAGAGAGGACAGCGAGATGGAAGACAGGGAGCGAGTCAGAGACTGGGAGCTCCACAGTGGAAACGATGAGGGCATGCCTTCCCACCCCCCCCGGGGGGGCTCTCTGCAGCTCAGGGCTGAACCGGCCCTGACTCCTCCGCTTGTGTGTTGTTGTTGTGGGCCGCGGCGCGCGCGGGGGTTAAGGCTGAAGTTATCGCGTCCATGACGTGGCGTTCCCGGAGCGGGGGGGGAGTGCGCTCTGCGTCAATCCCGACAGGCGGGCTGTGGGGACTCGCGGCCTGCGCACACGGCCCGCGAGGCTCGGCGATTCGTGGACACGGTACGTCGTGACTGACGGGGTCAGTTTTGGTTCCCGCGTGGCGACCGTGAATCAGCTTTCGGGGATGATGGAGGGGTGAGGGGGGGGGGGG
>JAXIVH010000932.1:0-10000 GCA_036785325.1 Urophycis tenuis | reverse complement strand
AGCTCTCTCCGAGGTGGGTCCTCTGTGGTACCACTCTCTGCGGCGTGGGTTTGTGACAGGGTGCGAGGGCATGTCCAGCATTCGTGCGAAGGGGTTGGTGGCCGTGTGTGTGTGTGTGTGTGTGTGGTTGTGTGTGTGTGGTTGTGTGTGTGTGTGTCTGTGTGTGTGTCTGTGTGTACGTGTGTGTCTCTGTGTGTGTGTGTGTGTGTACGTGTGTGTGTGTGTGTGTGTGTGTGTGTGTCTGTCTGTCTGTGTTCATGAACCCAAGGTTAAGGGCCCAGCAAAATGCCGGGCTCTTAAATCCCATTATGGATCTAATTGAGAGAAATGTGCCGGGGAAGCTTCTGGCAGGGGCCTGCCAACAGGGCCTGGGATGCTGGTCCTCAAAGAGATGTTCACGCACGCACGCACGCACGCAGACAGACAGACAGACAGACAGACACACACACACGTACATACGCATGCATGCATGCACCCACACACGTACACACACAAACACACACGTTCACACACACACACACACACACACACACACACACACACACACACACACACACACACACGTACATACGCATGCATGCATGCACCCACACACGTACACACACACACACACACGTACACACGTACACACACACACACACACACACACACACACACACACACACACACACACAAACACACCATTCCGTCCCACCATTATGAGCTGTTTGTTCTGTGACTGCCGAGGTGCCCCACCGCCTCCAAGCCCTCCCAACAGAGGGGAATGAAACAACATCCAGCGCCTTTAAACTTCCCCCCCCCCCCCCCCCGTCCGTTCCAAGATACAATATTTACCCACTCCCACCCTCTGAGTATGGTGGATCCTCCACTGTGCTCTCTGTCCAAACAACACAACACCCTCGTGTTGAAAAGAGAATGAGACAAATACACCAACTGCAAACCTCACGCCGCGTCCACCGCGACGAATCGCCGCGTCCGTTTTGAAAAATATTGTTTTGATGTCAAACTCCGTTCTCCGCCTCCTCCATCATGCCGAGTAATGGACTTTTAAGTCCCGGGCAAACTGTCACGTAGCATCACGGCGGACGGGCCCAGGCCTTGGGCTCGTAGTTCTGCAGCGCCAACATCATGGCTGGAGAGAGAGGGCTGACTGACAGACAAACCCAGCACAAAACCACCACATATCAACCATCCACTGGGGCCGACCCTAAGTGTGTGTGAGTGTGTGTGTGTGTGTGTGTGTGTGTGTGTGTGAGAGACAGAGTGTGCGACTGTGTTTAATAAACCATTATGCATGTATGAAATATCAAGGTAGGCCACATGTGTAGCAAGAAATGCGGTACATGGTGCGCATGTGTTTGAGAACATTATAGAGAGTGTGTGTGTGTGTGTGTGTGTGTACGTGTGTGTGTGTGTGTGTGTGTGCGTGCCTATGTGTGTGTGTGTGTGTATTTGCATGCCTCTTGCTGAGGATGTGGGCAAGCGTTGTGCTTACTGCTATCAAGATGTGATTGCCTTGTGATAAAAGACATACCCACACAGACACACACACACACACACACACACAGAAACACACACACAGAAACACACACACAGTCACACACACTCACATATGTAAGGGCCCTCTTTCACACAAAAATGAACAGAGAGCGGGGCTTGGGAACCCTCGCCGAGTTCTGAAGGAAAATGCGAAGCTCCGTGCCATGTGTGAGAATGTCGGCCTTTGGCAGTGACAGCCGTACTAGTCTGTGGTCACTGGGGACAGCGGGAAGCCTGCCTGTGTGTAAGTTCTGCGCGGATCCGCAGTGTCGCGGCATTACGCTTTCATTACGCCAACAAAGAGACGCGCAATTAAAGAGAAGCCTCTCTCGGCTCGTCTTGCACAATTGGGGGATATTTTCTGACGACGGGGTGTCACATGAAATAATTTAATGCCCGCTTCAAAATTAAATAAATACGCTGCGCGCTGGCAACGCGCACCGCGCTGGGGAGCAGGATCACATTGAAGACCGAACATGACGGTAAACAGAACATAAAAAAAATAACCCTTAGAGACAAGCCTGTGGCACATTTTGTCTGAGTGATGCGCTCAGAATTGGCGCCATGCACAGATCGTACAAAAAAAAAAACATGGACTACGTCTCTCGCCAACGAGCCGAACCAATCAGAAACATCGAGGGGGAACCTTCTCTTCTGTGGAACCATCAGCCGACGTCTCGAGGACACCTGACCCACAACAACGCCCGCGGGGGGGCGGGGTCTCGGAGGGGGGGGTTCTCACGGCGACGTACCTCTCGGCGTCCTTGGACACGTAGGGCCAGGGGGTCTCCGCGGCGGCGGCGGCGGCGGCGGACCGGGCGCCGTAGAAGTCCTCCAGCACCGCCTGGGGCCTCTCCTTCCCGGCCGCCTTGTTGACGATCTGCCGGATGAGGCCCGTGGCGATGGGCACGGCGTAGTGGGACGCGTCCTCCTCTTCCCTGGGGGAGACACACACAGAACCAGAACCAACCATGAGCAACGTGAACACCGCGGACATGGGGTGGTGGTGGGGGGTGGGGGTGATCTCCAGGCGGCGGCCCCGCGACTCAAGCGGCGGGCGTCGGCGGGTTCGAGCGCCGCGGAGGAAGACATCTTTGCGACCGGCGGTGACCGTCCGCATTGTTCCCCTTCGCTGGGAGCGCGCCGAGTGACCCCCGGCTCAACTCCTTCCTTCCCCGCTCTCCTGAAACCTCAGCGCCGCCGCGCTGAATCTCCCCTTTGTTCGACTCCCCCCGGCTGCCTTGCACTTTTCTACCCCCCCCCCCCCCCCCCCCCCCGCCCGCCCTCCCGCGAGTGGTAATTCACCACGGTCACAGTGGAGGCTAAGCAGCACTCAATAATCCTATTGGGTTGTCAAGCCCCAGACACCGGTCAATTATGGCTTTGAAACAAACAAACTGTCCAAAGTGTCTCATGGCAGCCTGTCTCTGGGCGACATCCAGTTTCACTTGGCTGAAGGAGACGGGTCCACTCAGCCCCCTGGCCAGGAGATTATTAATAGAGCCTATTGTGCTGTACGAGGAGGGCTCGTTTGGTTACAGGTCTGACTGAAGAGAAGCAGAAGAGGAACAGTCGGTGCGTGTGTGTCTGTGTGTGTGTGTGTGTGTGTGTGTGTGTACGTGTGTGTGTGTGTGTGTGTGTGTACGTGTGTGTGTGTGTGTGTGTACGTGTGTGTGTGTACGTGTGTGTGTCTGCGTGTGTGTGTCTGCGTGTGTGTGTGTGTGTGTGTGTGCATGTGTGTGTGTGTGTGTGTGTGTGTGTGTGTGTGTGTGTGGGTGCCGAGGGGTTGTACTGGGGGTACCAGACGATGCTTCTGGTTTTAAGCCTGTTCGGTCGTGGAGGGTACATCATAAAGAGGATGGAGGGGACAGTTTCTGGTGAAGACTCCCTCTCTCTCTCTCTCCCCCCCCCCACCCTGTCTGTTGTGTTTGGGTTGGACCGCAGACGGGCCCTCTCGCTACCTCGTCCATTAGAGGCCACAGCTATGTGTAATTACAGGAAGGAAAGAGGAGCTGCCGGGCCGCACAGCGCCGGGATCAGCTCTGATTGGATCAGCCCTGGAGTCGGGGGATTTGGGGGAGGGGGGGGGGGGGACCGGTGGGCGGGGTGGGGGAGGTGGGGGGGGGAGAGACATGTTCCCAACTTCAAGAGACGGTTTTTAGGTGAATGTGAGCATGTGTGTGAGTGTGTGTATAGAGACATTTGAAATAATGGACAGGGGTGGAGGTGGGGGTCTAAGATGGAGCATGGAGACAAAGTGAGGGGGGGGTGAAGGGGGGTGGTTTGTGGAAGAGGAGTAAGAGGATAGTCGGGTGGGGGTGGTGGGGCAACAGGGGGCGCTTCTCGTGCGGTTTCCACAGGGGATGGCTCGTAAACACGAGGAGCCTTGCGGTTGACATCCTGAAGAGATGCATCGATGGGCGAGAGAGAGAGAGAGAGACAGAGAGAGAGGAAGAGAGAGAGAGAGAGAGAGCGAGGGGACGAGAGAGAGAGAGAGAGCGAGAGAGAGAGAGAGAGCGAGGGGGATGAGAGAGAGCGAGAGAGAGAGGACGAGAGAGAGAGAGAGACGACCTCTCCTACAACAACAGAGTACAGAAACAGCCCCAGTCACAGCATGGCCACCGCGGTGCCTTTATGGCAGTCAGCATCAAAACAAACTTTGCCACCAGATATCTAAACACGGTTTAATGGGGGAGGGGGAGGGGGGGGGGGGTGCGGCTGAACACGGCGAGACACGACCGGAGAGGGGATGTGTCATCCTGGGATCGTCACGTCAAACGCAACACAGATGTACAGTAGGAGTATGGGGTAAACACTGTGTGTGTGTGTGTGTGTGTGTGCGTGACTGTGTGTGTGTGTGTGTGTGTGTGTGTGTGTGTGCGTGTGTGTGTGCGTGTGTGCGTGCGTGCGTGCGTGCGTGCGTGCGTGCGTGCGTGCGCGTGAGTGTGTGTGTGTGTGTGTGTGTGTGTGTGTGTGTGTGTGTGTGTGTGTGTGTGTGTGTGTGTGCGTGCGTGAGTGTGTGCGTGCATGTGTGTGTGGGTGTATGTGTGTGTGTGTGTCTGCGTGCAGGCGTGTGTTTGTGTGTTTGTATGTGTAACACTAATATCACCAGTTTGGAAAATATAAGAAATGGTTTTTGTTCCCCAGAACAACTCCAACACCGACGTAGGGTTCTGAGGAACGGGGAGGGGATACACACCCTGCCTGATGATGTTCACTCACACATTAGCCTGTGAAAGGGTGAGAATCGAGGGTCAGACCTCTCGCTGATGAGTCAAGCAGCCTCACCCCCCGAATGCATCCCGTCTAGCTGAGTGGGTTAGGAAAAAATTAATTTCTACAGACCACTTTATTCCTCGTCTCATACAGTGTGGGGCTTTCCTCTTAATTTCTCAACACAAACTGTGTCGAGAAATGTGTGACGAACGCTGAGAAAAAAAAAACCAAAAAAAAAAAAAAACCCACATTGAAGTGAAGCGAGGCAGTCGACGGCCCCAAGTCGGACAACATGACTTCACAAAACCCTTGAAGTGTGTGGCGTGGTGCGCAGCGTGCGTCAAAAGATTGCGAAACTCTGATTCGATCTGCGATGTCTCGGATGACCGAAACAAAGTGTTCGTGGAAATGGCAAATCGGTGGAAACGAAAGCCAGCATCCACACGCGTCAAAAACGCTCGGAACATTTGTTTCCCATCGAGGGGATTCTCGAAATCACAGCAACGGAGACCAACCAGGCGGTGGAGGGGGGGGGGGCGGTTGTGGCCGGCTGGTCCTCCTCTCCGCGCCTGTTTGGAGCTTGTGGTGTCTGAGTGGCTTTCTCTGGCGCAAGACGATACGGACGAGATGTCCGTGCCGCGCGGGGGGCACCGTCTGCTCCGGCAGTTCAAACAAATCAAAGCCAAAGGACGCTGAGAGACAAAGGACGACGGTCCCCTGTGGTGCGTGCGACTGAGCCGGTCTGTGATGAAGTTGTGGGCGGGTGGTGGTGGTGGTGGTGATGGTGATGGTGATGGTGTCCGCCGCGTTCACACAGGAACAGACAGACACGTCTGGCCGAGACCGGGGGGGGGGGGGGGTGGGGGGGGGTGGCACAGACCGCAGTCGCAACGGTGCACACGAAGCCACCCACGCACGCTTCCCGCATTCCTCGACGCTCGACACGCACGCACACACACACACACACACGCACGCACGCACGGACGCACGCACGCAGACGCGCAGACACGCATTCATGCAGACAGGCAAAGCCGGGGGCCAGAAACCTGCTCTCCGTTAGCCCCTCTATCTAAATGAGGTGTAATTGTTGCCCAACCTGACATGCTGGAATGGGGTGCTGCATCAGAGGGAGCCAAGACCACTCTCCCCCCCCTCCCCCCCACCCCCCATTCCCCCATTCCCCCTTTCCTTCCCCCTCCCCACTTGTTCTGAAAACATGACTGGATTCCACCCCCCACCCCCTGATGACTGAGAGTCGTCAGTATGTGGTGTGAGGGAATGTTAACTGTCTCTCTCTCTCTCTCTCTCTTTTTTTTTTCTCTCTCTCTCGCACTCTTTCTCTCTCTCTCTCTCTCTGTGTTCAAAGGGGCTCTACTGGCATGGGAAGCAGGGAAGCATACGTTTACAGTGCCAGTGTCTGTCTGCCTCTCTCTCTCTCTCTCTCTTTCTCTCTCTCTCTCTCCCTCCTTCATGCCCGCCCTCCCATGGTAGCCCGTGTGGCTGCGTGGAAGCTATGGCTGCGCTGCTGTAGGGCTGTAGATCTCTACAGATACCATGGCAGCCCTGGTGTGTTATGCAATAGTGTGTTTCTCCATGCCAGCTGGTTCAGAAGGGTTGGTGGTGGGAGGACTTATTTTTTGGACAAAGACCATACATAATAATACATATTATTAGAATTAGAGTCCACTTAGAAGGTGTAATGTAAATTCCCATTAAGACGTCAATTCTGAGCCTGGTGCATTATGGGTAGAGCAGTGTCCCCGGCTACCTGGCCTGGAAGGTCAGGTGGTGCGTGAGGTCAGCCTCCGTGTTCAGCAGGGGCTCCTGGTGGCCCCGCCCCTGGATCAGCTGGCTCTCCTTCAGGCCCAGGCTCCTCTTCTCCATGTGGATGATGACGGGGTCCGGGAGGTGGCTCCTCATCATGAACAACGGGCTGAACACCACCTGGGGACGAGGAGAAGGTGGGGGACGAGGAGAAGGTGGAGGACACTCAGGCGTGGGAGTAACTACTACACACACAGGTACACACACACACACACAGGCCCCTGCTTCTGGCAGGGGCCTGCCAACAGGGCCTGGGATGCTGGTCCTCAAAGAGGTGTTCATGCACGCACGCACCGCACGCACGCACGCACGCACGCACGCACAGCACGCACACACACACGCACACACACACACACACACACACACACACACACAGACCACTGCGGAAACCTGTGCTGCTTTACATTACAGCAGCCAAAACCGAACAGGATCCATAAAGAAGCCAGCGTCTGGAGGGTTTGACGTTGGGATTGATCCTCCCCGCATCTCTGCTGTATTTATTCAACATTCTTCAAACGGATGCCCATTTTTTCAGGGGGGCTGAATATCACATCCCCCCCCCCCCCCCCCCCCCCAAAAAGTGTGACTTTTCCTTGAGTTTTCCTCTCTGGAGCGCTTTGTGCGAGTGTGGTTTTTCTTAGGTCTTTGTTTGCGTAGGTAATTAATAACACACTGTTCTCGTTACCTAGTGGAAGCAGTAGATGCCTATGTGTAAATATACACTGGTGTAATTGCACACTGGGGTAGATTTAATCACTGCGGGTGTTAATTCCTGGACCGGCGTTGGAGTCGCCGCAGCCAAACACAATAATAACAGGTTTCAAAACAAAACCTCAACTTAATGTCGGAGCGTGGGGCCGGGCTTCAGGCGGACTTAATGAACTGTAATGTTGAGCTGCACCACACGATGGAGCATGTGCACGTGTGCATTCGTTTTTGTGTGAGCGTGTGCGTGCGTGTGTGTGTGTGTGTGTGTGTGCGTGTGTGTGTGTGTGTGTGTGCCTGTGCGTGTGCTTGTGTGTGTGTGTGCTTACGTGCGTGCGTGCATGCGTGCGTATGTGTGTGTGTGGGTGTGTGTGCTGGTGTGTGTGCCTGTGGGTGTGCCTGTGTTTGTGAGCGTGTGCATGTGCGTGTGTGTGTGCGTGTGTGTGTGTTTGCGTGTGTGTGTGTGTGTGTGTGTGTGTGTACCTCTGTGTGTGCCTGTGGGAGTGCCTGTGTTTGTGAGTGTGTGTGTGTGTGTGTGTGTGCCTGTGGGTGTGCCTGTGTTTGTGAGTGTGTGTGTGTACGTGTGTGTGTGTTCGGGGTGACACTCACCACTCTCTGTTGCATCGGAGAATGGGGTTCGATGGTGATCAGGGTGCACCACACGTAGAGCAGGGAGCCACTGGAGCACGGCACCTGGGTGTGAGGACACAGGCATTGTTCACCATTGTGGAGCGTCTGCAACGTGTCTTTTTAAGGGTGCTCCGTTCCTCGCTTAATGGTCACATGGAGAGTCAATGGAAAAAGGCATGGTTTACACGAGGTCAACAAGCTGCTCTTGTGCGTGTGTGCGTGCCTTGTGTTTGGGTGTGAGTTTGTGTGTGTCTGTGTTTGGGTGTGTGTGTACGTGTGTGTGTGTGTGTGTGTGTCTGTGTGTGGGTGGGTGGGTGTGGGGTTCGGATGTTGCAGAGAAACAATGACAAATGCGCCTGGCCTGTGTTTTGGTTTAGCGACACAGAATTCACAGCCTTCATGCGACGGATGGATGAAAGCGTTTGGACAAAGTCCATCCCCTCGCGGCGAGATGCAAAGGCCAGAGCGGGGGCCCACCCTAAACACTATGGTCCTGCTGTGTCCTGAGCCTCCTTCAAGCAAGCCCCGCCCCCCCCGGACCACGTGGAGCAACGTGTTACACGAGAGCTTTTCACTAGGGAGCAGCGAGGGTGGCAGAGAGCAAGGCAGGGCCCGGAGGGGGCGATGGGTTCAGACGAATGTGAGCAGGGGGCGCAAACACTGAGGTCTGTCGTGGTTAGGTTCTGGCTGGGCCCGGGGCCATGAAGGACACGCGGCTCGCGGGTCACGGAGGTAGGGGGCTGTCTGGTCGGCGCGGTGATCCGCGGTAAACAAACCCATCATCCCAGGATGGAAAGGTCACGGCGCCCCGAAGGCCTTCTCCTCCAGGATGAAGCACCAGGGCCAGCGAGGAGGAGGAGGAGGAGGACGCTGAGATAGGAGGAGATGGAAGAATCCGATAGAGAGGGAGGGAGGCCGAGGGAGGGAGGGAAGGCTTCAAGAAGGAGAGCGTATGGGTGGGAGCGATAAATCAGCCCGGGTGACAGGCCGAAGATAGGGAGCGAGGAGGTAAAGATTGATACAGGGAGATAGAGAGAGATATAGACCGAGAGAGCGAGAGATAGAGAGATCTGAGGAAGCGACTACTAGTCCAGACATCGCTCTCGTTCTGAGCCGGCCCATATGGGTGATAAACGGCCTCTGGAAGAGGGGGAGAGGAGAGAGCAAGCAGTTGCAACTGAAGCAGGAGACGTTTCGAAGTCATGCACGGAGCTCCTGCAGCATGAGGTCACGCACTGCACACCACTTTCAGCCACTGCACCTCAGGTCAAAGTTCACGGTATCCCGCGCGGAGTAGAACAGCTAGAAAATATCGTTTGTGCCCGTTGCCATAAAAAAATATCTCGAACAATAAGCCTGATTCAGGTCCTTGCACCCTGTGCTCCGTTTAATGAAACGCTTCTGTTGTGTCCTTAAAGTCTGTGTGTTTTAACGCGTCCTGTCTGAATGTGATGCATTGTGTACTTACTGCACCCATTTTTGGGTGGCAGACTTCTGCATATGGAAGCATATATACTGTATATCATTGTATATAATTTTTCCCTATTGTATTCTCCTCAGGAGAGTCAGGAGAGTGAGCGATGAAAATAAAAATAAAAGGCTAACTCAGGGAACGAAAGCAGAAAGTGTGTGTGTGTGTGTGTGTGTGAGTGTGTGTAATCATTCGGCTGTGTGTGAAAGTGCCTTCAAGCCTCCCCCACCCCCCACCCGCTCTCCCCTTACCCACATATCTCCGTGTGTTTCCTGTCCTGTTGTTATGAGAGCCTGTAAACTGTTTCCCCAACAGCTCGCCGCCGCGACTCGGGGACCCGGCGCGGCTCCTTTGAAGGCCTATCGTGGGGAGATCTGAATCAGCTCCCTACTGGAGGAGCACCGTGGGGGCCCCTGTCTCCCCTCCCCCCCCCCCCCACACACCGCCCCCCCAGGGGGCCCACCCAGGCAGACGGAGTGGTGGTGGTGGGGGAGGTGGGGGGGGGGGGGGGGGGGGGCACGAGGAGAATCCGGTCCCACTCGGTGGTCCGGCAAGCCCCTCCAAACATGGACACTGTGTGTTGTATTGTCAAAGTGTGTGTGTGTGTTTGCAGTG
>JAXIVH010000931.1:27500-36733 GCA_036785325.1 Urophycis tenuis | reverse complement strand
TGCTGGACTTTGAGCCCGAGGAGAGAGGAGGAGAGGAGTGAGGAGAGAGGAGGAGAGGAGAAAGGAGGAGAGGAGTGAGGAGGAGAGGAGGAGAGGAGAAAGGAGGAGAGGAGTGAGGAGGAGAGGAGTGAGGAGAGAGGAGGAGAGGAGAAAGGAGGAGAGGAGTGAGGAGGAGAGGAGGAGAGGAGAGAGGAGTAAGGAGAGAGGAGGAGAGGAGTGAGGAGAGAGGAGGAGGAGGAGGAGGAGGAGGAGAAGGAGGAGGAGGAGGAGGAGGAGGAGGAGGAGGAGGAGGGATATGAAAGCTGAAGATGAGCTGAATGTATAAAGAGTCTTAAAGTTATTGTAAATACCAAGAGGACTCCTCTGTGACCAAAACCACATGAATGTTCCCTTAATGACCACTAGGACCGTCGGAGATTGACTGACTGATTGGCTGGCTGACTGACTAACTGACTGACTAACTGACTGGATGGACAGTCCACAGTGAGTGGGTGGACATTTGTGAAGCTATTTAAACAGATCTGTGAACTGTTTCTACGGTGTGTGAAAGAGACGACGATGGTGCTGAGAAGCGATGTGATTGGTGCCCATGCCTGGTTGGTGGGACCTGATCGACCTATGACCTCCCAGACCAGCTGAATCACTACCTGGTTAGACCACTCCCCATGTCCTAGGCCTCTCCCATTCAAAGTGAACGCTGGTTGATCCATAACCTACATAACCAGATGGCTGAGTTGGGATCTGGCTGCCAGGCAATGGCTATGACCTAAAATGGTGTATATATATGTGTGTGTGCCAACAGTGTAATATTGTAAATAATGTAAATACAGAATGTACATACCCAGTCTTTATAAACTACAAACAGAGATTATTGTCATGCAGGTCAAATTAAGGCGAGATGAAAGATGAATAAAGATGTTGTCTTTTATATGGGATGGTCTCAGTCATTGAACTTCCTGCCACCTCGTCTCCTATTGGTCCGTACAACGAGTTGGGCGCCTTGTGTCCAGTAGGCAGGGTTGTCCTGTATGTGTGTCTGTGTGTATCAAGTGTGTGTGTATGAGTGTGTATCAAGTGTGTGTGTGTGTGTGTGTGTGTGTGTGTGTGTGCTGACATCTGAAGGGACATTCGTCAGCAAACTATATCAAAGGGGACATTATTTTCTGCTGTAGTCTTCCCATTATACATACCCCCCCCCCCCCCCCCCCCCCCCCCCCCCCCCCCCCCCCCCCCCCCCCCCCGCCACACACACACACACACACACACACACATCCAGACTAATGTGATTGGTGTGGTGTACAGCAGAACAAGATGGCCTCTCATCACACTAAAAGCTTACATTAACTTTCCCTCCCTTCAGAGAGGGTGTCTGTAGTATGGATGTGTGTGTACGTGTGTGTGTATGTGTGTACGTGTGTGTGTACATGTGTGTGTACGTGTGTGTGTATGTGTGTACGTGTGTGTGTACATGTGTGTGTGTGTGTACGTGTGTGTGTATGTGTGTACGTGTGTGTGTACATGTGTGTGTACATGTGTGTGTATGTGTGTACGTGTGTGTGTACATGTGTGTGTACGTGTGTGTGTACGTGTGTGTGTATGTGTGTACGTGTGTGTGTACATGTGTGTGTACGTGTGTGTGTATGTGTGTACGTGTGTGTGTACATGTGTGTGTACGTGTGTGTGTATGTGTGTACGTGTGTGTGTACATGTGTGTGTACATGTGTGTGTACGTGTGTGTGTCGTCCTTGAGATTCTCCCCCTCTGTTCATCCAGCCCATCTACTGTAATCTATTTTATATATATTCTATTTATATTCTAGGTATATGTTATATTTTGTTGCGTTTTACAAATAAACTAAACTTAAAACACACACACATAAAAAACATACTGTGAATGGCGCAGTTGCTGCCACAGCTTTGGTTCCTATGGCAACAGAGGAATTCTAATAAAGAAATTGTGTGACATAGTTATATATTAATATATATTTCAAGAAAACCCATGCCCGCCTGAATGAGTTTGATTGTCAAAATGCATTTAATAGTTTTCAGTTTGGCAAGAGTTTATTCACAGAATACAACGAAAGGACCAAGTAAGAGAGGGTAGAATACGTACACAATAAAGACACAAATAGACACACAATGAACTACACATACATTCTGACCATGTACATCCATGGCGGTGACACTGATCATCATAGTAACAGCAGCATTCTATCTGTCACTATAGTAACAGCAACATTCTGAAGGGTATCTGTCACTATAGTAACAGCAGCATTCTGAAGGGAAGTTGTCACCAAAGTAACAGTATTCTAAACGGTATCCATTACCATAGTAACAGCAGCATTCTGAGGGGGATTTGTCACCAAAGTAACAGTATTCTAAAGGGTATCCCTCACCATAGTAACAGCAGCATTCTGAAGGGTATCCGTCACCATAGTAAAATAATCCTAAAGGGGATCCGTCACCATAGTAACGTCAGCATTCTAAAGGGAATTCGTCACCATAGTAACGGCTTTCTAAAGGGTATCCATCACCATTGTAACATCAGCATTCTAAAGGGTGTCTGTAACCATAGTAAAGGCAGTTATGTTCCACATAGTGCAAATAAAGGGCACTGCGCTCGGGATGTCATTGGGTTAGAACAACATTTATGTAAGATATGAAAGGGATAATGTCAAAGTAAATGTGCTCTACAAATGGTGGACCGAACATAGAATGATGTGCAAATTCTAGCTTTAGCTTGGTTATTCTGTGTTTCATTCAGTCAGTCTGTCACAGTATTCTTCATGTATTTTCTTACATGTGTATTAAAAACCACACACTGAATATATTCCACATCTCATTCAAGCTCTTCAAAAATACATATCTGTTCAGTTCAAGGTGATTCGAAGAATCTGTTTTCAAATAGAAATGTATAGAATGTGTAGAACCAGGTTGTCATGGTGCAAAGTTACTGGTTCTGTTATTATCAGAGAAAAACATATAACAAGTATGTCACAGTGTGATGCTGATGGCTCTGACCTGTATAACCAGTATAACCAGTATAACCAGTATGTCACAGTGTGATGCAAATGGCTCTCACCAGTATAACCAGTATAACCAGTGTAACCAGTATGTCACAGTGTGATGCTGATGGCTCTCACCAGTATAACCAGTATAACCAGTATAACCAGTATAACCAGTATGTCACAGTGTGATGCTGATGGCTCTGACCAGTATAACCAGTATAACCAGTATAACCAGTATGTCACAGTGTGATGCAAATGGCTCTCACCAGTATAACCAGTATAACCAGTGTAACCAGTATGTCACAGTGTGATGCTGATGGCTCTCACCAGTATAACCAGTATAACCAGTATAACCAGTATGTCATGTTGTGATGCTGATGGCTCTCACCAGTATAACCAGTATAACCAGTATAACCAGTATGTCGTGATGTAATGCTGATGGCTCTGACCCGTATAACCAGTATAACCAGTATAACCAGTATAACCAGTATGTCACAGTGTGATGCTGATGGCTCTGACCAGTATAACCAGTATAACCAGTATAACCAGTATGTCACAGTGTGATGCTGATGGCTCTCACCAGTATAACCAGTATAACCAGTATAACCAGTATAACCAGTATGTCACAGTGTGATGCTGATGGCTCTCACCAGTATAACCAGTATAACCAGTATAACCAGTATAACCAGTATGTCACAGTGTGATGCTGATGGCTCTCACCAGTATAACCAGTATAACCAGTATAACCAGTATAACCAGTATGTCACAGTGTGATGCTGATGGCTCTCACCAGTATAACCAGTATAACCAGTATAACCAGTATAACCAGTATGTCACAGTGTGATGCTGATGGCTCTCACCAGTATAACCAGTATAACCAGTATAACCAGTATGTCACAGTGTGATGCTGATGGCTCTCACCAGTATAACCAGTATAACCAGTATAACCAGTATAACCAGTATGTCACAGTGTGATGCTGATGGCTCTCACCAGTATAACCAGTATAACCAGTATAACCAGTATAACCAGTATGTCACAGTGTGATGCTGATGGCTCTGACCTGTATAACCAGTATAACCAGTATAACCAGTGTAACCAGTATGTCACAGTGTGATGCTGATGGCTCTCACCAGTATAACCAGTATAACCAGTGTAACCAGTATGTCATGTTGTGATGCTGTGCTCCTGGGAAAGTGCTGCCAGTTCTTTGAGGAACTCTCCAAACAGGATGATGGCGAACACTCTGGTCTTGTCCTGGGCCTCCATGGGGGGGCAGGGGGGCAGCGGGCCCCCGGTCCCACTAGCAGCTGCACCACACAGGAAATATCACTTATCAAACATCATCCTTTATATCTTGGTCTAGGTCACTATTATACCTGTGTGTGTGTGTGTTTGTGTGTGTGTGTGTGTGTGTGTGTGTGTGTGTGTGTGTGTGTGTGTGTGTGTGTGTGTGTGTGTGTGTGTGTGTGTGTGTGTGTGTGTTTTGTCACTCTCACCTCCCAGCCTCTGGTCCTTGGCCAATAGGAACTTCCAGGCCTGTGTTACTATGGAAACGTAGTCTGGTCTGACGGACATATAGTTCTCGATCTGCAAGCGCACTGACGACAGCACCTACACACACACACACACACACACACACACACACACACACACACACACACACACACACACACACCACACACACACACACACACACACATCCCTGATGGTTAAACCATAGACTGTATATAAATATGGACAAACCCTCCGTGACGTCACCCATAGACATTCTTAACAGCGGAGATTAAGCCTAAAATTGAGCTTCTGGGCGCCGCCATCTTGGACATATCAGTCTGTGTTCTAAGCCCGCCTACCTCCGGCCAGACCAATCAAAGCCTTGAATCCGTGAAGGTCATGCCGTGATTAAAGATGACAGCTGCCAATCAAGTTGACCACGCCCTTAATTATTCATAAAATAAATCCTTCTCTGTGCATTAAAATAATGGATTCTAAAAAAATTCACCCCCCTCACAGTTGTCATGGACTCGAACACTACTGAAAGACACCAAAACGGTTTTTTGAACCAGGCTGTAAACATGTTTATTTTGGCTGTAAAGTTGGACATTTTAACATGGGTGTCTATGGGAGTTGACTTCGTTCTGCAGCCAGCCTCAAGCGGCCAGTCGAGGAACTGCAAGTTTTTGCACTTCCGCATGGGCTTCATTTTTCAGCATGGAATGTTGCCGCTTGGGTTAAACCTATTCAATCAAATGTATCTTTCATGTGTTTGAGAGTCTGTCAACAACAAATCAACGTATCAAATGAAAACCGTTAAATCTAATCAACTGGGTTAGGTGATTGAGAACACAGGATGTCTTTGAGTTGATAATTCACCTCAGATAATTCTTCTATTTGCTGCCCCCTTGTGGACTCGAGGTACACAGCATGTATTACTATTGGACACAATAGCATACCAGTACTAGAGTGTGTGTGTGTGTGTGTGTGTGTGTGTGTGTGTGTGTGTGTGTGTGTGTGTGTGTGTGTGTGTGTGTGTGTGTGCGTGTGTGGTGGTGTGTGTGTGTGTGTGTGTGTGTGTGTGGTGTGTGTGTGTGTGTGTGTGTGCGTGCGTGCGTGCGTGCGTGCATGTGTGCGTGCGTGCGTGTGTGTGTGCGTGCGTGTGTGCGTGCGTGCGTGTGTGCGTGCGTGTGTGTGTGTGTGTGCTACCTGATAGAGTGTGCGGGTGCCCAGTGTCTGTGTGTTGAGCAGGAAGGATCTGAGCAGAGGCTGCGGGTACGAGGCCAGCTGAGCCAGGATGCCCGTGAGCAGAAGGTTGACAGAGATGGAGTTGTCCAGGAGGTTCTCCAGCCGAGAAAGCAGAACGCTGAGGAATGGGCCTGCAGGTACATGTTGCATCCCATAATGAGTCAGAGACCACTGAACATCTCAACCATCTTAACATGAAAGCTTTATTCAAACCAATGATAAGGTTAAAGGTGCTGTAGGTTAGATTTAAGAGATATCATATGAGTGTAATTCATTAGCAATGCCACCGCCGTCTGTTCGCAATAAGTGTTCAGTGAGAATATCTGTTTCTCGTTGACTGCGCCTGCCTCTGCGTGAGACCATTGAGATTTAAGATCACTCCCGGCTCATTGCTGACCAATCAGGTCAGCGATTCCCTGATTCGTTCTGGGAATTCATCTTGCCTGTCAATCACAGGTGCATGAATGCAACACCTCCTAATGGTGGAGAAATGTAGGGCGTGACCAGAGAGGGAGGGGACGTTTCTGTGGGGTTGTTACTTTCAAAATCTTGCTCTATGTGTTCTTGTCTACTTACAGTTCACCTATAGCAGCCTTACCCCTAACACCATCGTCATCTGACGGAATCTGACCTGTGAAGGAAATGCCTTGCTCCCTGCTGCCACTCCTCCTCTCCTCCTCTTCCTCCTCCTCTTCCCGTGAGTTAAAGTCCACTTCCTCCTCAAGCCCCTCCTCTTCCTGTTTCCTCCTCAGTGCTCGGACCCGTCTCCTGAAGGTGGCGAGGTCGTCGGGGTCGTTGCCGGGGTGGTCGTCGGGGTCGGCATCGGGGTCCCTCCCCAGCAACAGCATCAGCTCGCGGTACGCAGACAGGAAGCTGTCACCCGTGGACTCTGTGTTGCGTGTGTCAGGGTGCGTGCTGCGGGGAGTGTTTGAGTGTGTGTTCAGGCGTGTGGTGTGGCGTGCGTTGCAGTCCTGATTATAGGCCGTGAATCCGTTGACCAGGGACTTGCACCTCCTCCCTCCTCGTTCTATTTTCCTTGTCTCCTCTCCTCCTCTCCTTCTCCTCTCCTCTCTTGTTGCATCTTCACTCTGTCGCCGTGACGACATGATACTGTTCACTGTTTCGGCCACACTGCGCACGTGTGATGGCGCCGAGGCGATTGTCATGTTAGCGATCTGTCCGCTGTCAGCAAACTGGCAATTTTTAGCTAGCTGGCTACTATCAGCTAGATGGCCACTTTTAGCTAGCTGGCTACTATCAGCTAGATGGCCACTTTTAGCTAGCTGGCTACTATCAGCTAGATGGCCACTTTTAGCTAGCTGGCTACTATCAGCTAGATGGCCATTTTTAGCTAGCTGGCTACTATCAGCTAGATGGCCATTTTTAGCTAGCTGGCTACTATCAGCTAGCTGGCCGGTGTCTGGCTCCAGCATGCCGGGCGTGCTGGCGTCCCTCAGGGCGACCAGGTGGTACACGAGGACATCGTCCTGGAAGTCTGACTCCTCAGCGTACGCCCCGCCTCCGTGCAGCAGGACCGTGGCGCTGCGGCGCATCTCCTGGATGTGTCTGGGGGGCTCGGTCGCCCCCGACGACAACGGCATCAGGGAGGGGTCATCCTCCCTGAACATGTCGTCCCACTCCAGCTCGTACGTGGAGATGCGACGCTCCACCTCGTCGCCCACGGCGACGGTGTCTGTGTCCTCTCCCCCCTCCCGTCTCCCCTCCCCTCCTCCTCCTCGCTCCTCCATCTGTCCTCCATCCTTTTCTCCCTCCTCCTCCCATCTCCCCTCCACTCCTCTCTCCTCCTCTCCTCTCCCCTCCTCCTCCTCCTCCTCCTCTCCTCTCTCCCCCTCCCAAGGCGGGGGTGTGAAGCCGTCGTACGGAGCAGACCATGTCCTACAGGCCCTGGAGGAACAGGAGTCAGGAGTGGAAGACGGTTAGTTAGGTTGAGGGTTACTGGATAGTTAGGGTTAATAGTTCTGGTTGGCTGTGGTTGAGGTGTAACCTGGTAGAAGTGCAGATGGCTCGGTGGGCCTCCCACAGGTAGTGCAGGTAGTTGTGTTGGACCAGGAAGTCAGAGGATCTACAGTAGGCAACACTGTCTCCCTCAGACACACCTGGGAGAGGGGAGGGGGGAGACAGGGGAGAGTTATGACCTGACAACATGGACGAGCAGGCCTGGAACAGGTGTCCTGCGTGCCCTGACCTGAGCCCCTGGGCCAGTGGATGTGCTCACTGCGATGGTTGATTGTCGTCTGGTGGGGGGAGAGGGGAGGGCGAAGGGGACAGCAGGAAGGAGTGAGGAGGAGAAAGCAGGAGGCGCTGGAGGAGTAGCAGTCCCTCTCCACCAGCGTGGAGCGCCCCCTGCTGCCCAGGTGCTCACATGGGATCAGATACCTGGAGGAGAGACCAGAGGTTACTACGGTAACCCTGGTTCTTTGAGAACCGCTGACTGCTGCAAGCTGCTGCTAACCACTGCTAACTAACGCTAGCTACCGCTTGCTACCGCTAATTGGCTACTGCTGACCTTGATGCAGGCAAACCGACCTGAGGACCAGCTGCAGCATGACGTCTTCACAGAACAGACCAATCAGAGTCCTGAAAAGTGCCAGCGACACCACCCCAAGCTGCAGGAGGGTGAGGATCAAAAGTCACAATCAGTTATTAGCATTGGGGCGCTAGGGGTAATTTATTAGCGTTAGCATTAGGTGGTAAGGGGACATTCTTTAACCTTAGCATTAGGTAGCTAGCGGCATTCAGTAGGCTAAGAGTCCTATGTCAGAGTCAGCCCAAATGCTAGGGGTCATAGGTAAGGGTTAGTTGTAGGCTCAGGGTCATAGGTGAGTGTTGGGGTCTACCTGGAAGGGGGTGTTGATGCGGCTGACGAGCGTGTCCAGGATGTGCACGTGGTCGTGCGTGTGCAGCAGGATGAAGGACAGGAAGGTGTGGAGCAGAGCTGGCTCGGAGACGCAGCGCAGGAACACGTCCAGGTAGGCTGTGGTGGTCATCACTTCTTCTACTGTCAGCTACACACACACACACACGCACACACACACACACACACACACACACACACACACACACACACATACACACACACACACACACACACACACACACACACACACACACACACACACACACATCCAGGTGGGCTGCGGTGGTCAACACCCCTTCTATTGTCAGCCACACACACATATACACGCACATACACCTGTCGCCAGGTAAACAGGACGTACAGCACATGAACCAATGGGAAGGGTTGTTGTTACCTTGTGCAGAGCAGGGGCTAAGACAGGCACCAGGAAGCCATTGTAGATGTAACCCAGCAACTGACACCTTATGGAGGGGTGAGCCACCTGTCAGAGTGAGAGGGAGAGAGAGAGAGAGAGAGAGAGAGAGAGAGAGAGAGAGGAGAGAGAGAGAGAGAGAGAGAGAGAGAGAGAGAGAGAGAGAGAGAGAGAGAGAGAGCACAAACTGTAA
>JAXIVH010000931.1:0-20000 GCA_036785325.1 Urophycis tenuis | reverse complement strand
TGTCCAACTTAAAAATGTTCTGACTAATATGGTGAATGGCACCGGTAGCAGGCTGTTGTTCTGCTGCTCTCAGTAAAACCACTAGCTGACTGTGGTTGTACTCGGAAGCTCCCAGTAGAACCAGTACAAAACTGTGGTTGTACTTGGCAGCTCCCAGTGTAACCAGTAGAAAACTGGGGGCACTGGTCAGCTCCCAGTTTCCAGTGGCAGATGACTGTTGCTGTATCGACCAGCCCCTAAGTGTCCACCAGGAATAAACTGTTGCAGTGCTGGGAGCTGCCAGTATAGCACACACGCTGGAATGTTAATAGTAAAGTTGTGTTTCGAACACCGCTCTAGCTGTGAAACAGCTGTGAAAACATCTGGAAGTGATGAAACGCATGACGACTTCAGCAGAACCCAGCGCAGCCAACCAGAGCCTGACTTCCTGATTCCTCCCACCAATCGCAGCGCTGCTAGCGTGGAGAGTGACGCTGTCGCACTGTTCTAGTCCCAGACAGGCAGAGAGAGGGAGAGCTAGACACACGACCAGTCAGGAGAACAGGGAGAGAGACCTCTGTAGAGGCAGACGACACGTTGCTGAGGACTTGTGCAGTTCTTCGTGTGGCTTTGCTTCTGGCCTGTAGCTCCAGAGAGAGGTAGGACACAAAATGCTCTGGAGAAGGTTGACACACAACCCCAACTTCTTGTTAATACTTGAACTTGTTCATGTCTGTCTGTCTCTCTCTCCCTCTCTCTCTCCCTCTCCCTCTCTCTCTGTCTCTTTCTCTGTCTCTCTCTCTTTCTGTCTTTCTAAATCTTACCCCCCCCCCCCCCCCCCCCCCCCCATCAGATCGCCCTAACAGACGCAAGCCAGAACATCGTCACAGGTAAGACTGCTTCCTGTCCACGTGCTAACTTCCTGTGCCGCGACCCCTGACCCCTGTGGAAATTCGGTCATGGAAAATGTGACCATTATTGCTGCCCAGGATGTGTTTGGGAACCTTGGCAGACATAAGAGTTAAAAACTGGGTCAAGGTTGGTTAGTCTGGTGTCTGCAGTCGTGCTGTCTAGCACTGTGCGAGGCATCTCCTTGTTTCTTTGTTTGTAGTGTAGTAGCAGTAGTAGTAGAGTGGTTTTTTGGTCCCTCTAGCCCTATTCATTCACCCTTCCTCTTAAAAAGTCTCCTGGCTGCAGCTTGGTCTGCATGACAACAGGCTGGAGAGGGTCTGTTGGGCATGTGAGGTCATTGTTTGTGCGGTGGTGGTGGTGAGGAGGGTGGTTTTGGTTCTCCAGAAAGCAGATCTGAGTCAGAGAAAATGGAAAGTTTAGAAAAGGAGGAAGAACTGTGTGTGGAGATGTTTCCTTTGGCAGCGAGAGTTAAAGGATCCTCTTCATCTGAAACCACGAAATGAATTGTCTTCGTTTCCTCCCTCTTCGGTTTCCTGGAGAGAGGGAGGTGAAATGTTACTTCTCTTGTATTTCAAGTCTCTCTCTCTCTCTCTCACTCTCTTTGCAGCCAGGGGCCTCTCTCGTCCATCCGAGCTGTCCTTAAACGCAGTGAGTGTGTGTGTGTGTGTGTGTGTCCCTTGCTCTGTGTGTCCCATCCCTTGCATCACTGACCAGACCTCGTTAGAGCTCCAGGCTGCTCGTTCACTCTGTGTTTGAGGGTTACATATGGTGGGGCTGAGGATGCTGGTTCGACCCCCGTAGAGTTTGCAGCGTGTGAAGGGGGGAGGGGCAGAAGGGGGCACAGAGACACACCATCACATTCAGGGGTGGTTTGATGCTGTAAACATTTGGGGTATCACTGAAAGTTAATTTACTGATGTTCATCCAGATGTATTGAGAATCTTCACTGATTCCTTTTCATAATAGCTTTGATAAGAGACGATGTTTGATGTTAAGAACACAGCGTAGCACCTTGTAAATGCCTGTCTGTCTGCCTGCCTGTCTGTCTGCCCACTAGCCACCACAAGGGCTACGTCTGTCTGTGAGGCTCCCAGAGAGCGAGAGCAAGACAGAGAGAGAGACAGAAGGTAATACCTTCTTCTTGACCAATCAGGTTCCTCCTTTCACCCCTGTATAAATAATTGTCAAATCAAATTTCAGATAAACCTTTATGTACTTCTGAATATTTATCATCGACAATATGATATATATTGTCTGTATTTAAAACAAACCTTTAAATGGTTGCTAGTTGAATACCCTATGAATGCGTGGGTTGTTGTCTCAGTTAATCTGATGTGGTGCGTTGCTAGGCGACCAGAGATCACCATCCTATCAGCGGAGCCGCTGTCCTCTGCTTGCTGGTTCCCAGGGGCCTCCGGGGCGTTCCCTCCCCTCCCTCCTCCTGCCACTCAGATCTGGGGACCCACCATCCGCCCCTCCATCCAGGTCTGTCTGTCTGCCACCCAATCTGTGTGTCTGTCTGTCTGCCACCCAATCAAGTCAAAGTCAAGTCAAAGCCTTTATTGTCATTATATGACGGTGCATACAACGAAATTGGGAGCGCTGCTCCACTTGGTGTATCAATTAAAAAAAAAAAAAAAAAAGAATAATAATAAGAAACAAACAGACGAAAAGACGGTAAAGCTCAATATAAATAAAAATATAAAATAATTGTCCAAAATTTAAGGTATATGCCAATAAATAATATACGACAATATAGACAATATAATATATATATAAGTAATAAATAATATATATATATATATATATATATATATATATATATATATATATATATATATATATATATATATAATAAATAATATACACATATAAATATATATATATAATATATATGATACAATATAATATAGGACAATAAACGCAATCTGTGTGTCTGTCTGTCTGCCACCCAATCTGTCTGTCTGTCTGTCTGTCGGCCGCCAAAAACCTGCTCTCACTTGAATTCTATTATCTCTTACGAGCAGATACCTCCGACTCGCACGAAGTCTTTATATCAAATGACACAACAAACAACCGAGAGTCGTACCGGCAGCTGCAACCGCAAAAAACAAAACAAGGGCGGGGCTTGCGTTTGTTGTACTAAGCTAGCTCACGAAGCAGCCTCCGCGCCCAGAGAGTGCCCGCCTGGCGAGAAACGTACCCACTCTCGCTGGTTACCTCGCCCCTCGTGTCATCCATTGATGACGGGTCACTTTCGGCGGTGTGACGCCCTCATGGACCTCCTCGTAGCTTGACGGCTTCCTTTGGATCGCTTGGTGGGGGCTAATTAGTATTAATGATGAATGACTAGAAATCATGATCATAATGTTCATCCCCTAGCCTCCTCCGTCCTATGAGGAGGTCATCAGAGAGAAGTCTCAGGAGCAAGTCTTCCTCCCGCCTCCCTTCTCCTCCTCCGCCCACCCTGTCCCCTCCTCCTCCACCTCCTCCTCCACCTCCTCCTCATCGTCCTGCCTGAGGACGGTCTCCACTTCAACCAGTGGCACCCAGACTGACCCGGGCCTGCCGCCCCCCGACACACAATGTGCTGCAGGTGAGGGGACCTGTCTGTCTCTCTGACTGTCTCTCTGAATAACGTCATGAGGGTTGTTTGTGTCAAGTCTTGTGTGTGTGTGTGTGTGTGTGTGTGTTTCGACAGTAGTGAGAAGGCCGTCACGACCGCCTCGTCCGTCTTTCCCCACCACTCCGCCCAGACCCTCGTCTCACGTTGATGACCTCATCAGCATAGATGCCGGCCAGCCATCCGCGAGACCACCGACGACCAATGGTCTGACGCGACCCCTCTCGCCTCTGGCCTCCTCCGCCTTCAGCACTCAGACAGAGCAGTGGGATCCTCCCCCTGTGTTGGCTCCGCCTCCTCCGAACCCTCATGCGCCTCATGAGCGCCCGAGGCCCCGCCCCCGCTCTAAGTTGATCCAACAGCCAATCAGTGCCGAGGTCAAGGTTCAAACGCTGGTGAAGCTTCGCGAGGACGGTCTGGCCACGCTCGCGGCTCTGCGAGGAAGCGGCGTCAGCGAGCAGGACTTGAGTCAAGGGAAGTACCTGCAGGAGCTGCTGGAAGCCTTCAGCTCAGACGACTGGGGCTTCCCTGAAGACCGCGGGCCCGACCAATCGGAGAGCGAGGAGGAAGAAGAGGAGGAAGAGGAGGACATGGCGAAGCTGAAGGCCAGGACGGAGGCCTTCCAGCAGCAGCAGCAGCAGCCGCAGCAGCCGTCTCTGCTGCCTGAAAATTGTCACGGAGACTCTGCGGCCGCAGAATGCGCGGCCGCCTCAACGCGACCAGAACCCCGCCCCCGTCTCCAGGCGCAGCCGGCCAAGCCGGCACCGCCCGCCGTCGCACCCAAGTCCAAACCTCAGTGCAAGGAATTCTGGGAGGAAAGAGGTTCCACCGCGTCCGACCCCGAAAAACCTCCGTCCCCTTCCCCGGGGAGCCTCGCCCCCAGACCCCACCCCAGGCCCCGTGCTGCACCTCGGTCCAGCCTCGGGGCCACAGCTCCCCCCAGACCCCCCAGCCTGCCTGGGACCAGCGCTGAGCGAGAGGCACAAGACCCATGGAAGACCACCAGCACAACCACCACAACCACCGCCACCGCCACCGCCACAGACACTGGTATGTTGATTCATATTGCATGTGTATACCACACATTAAATGAACACACATATATATATATATATATATATATATATATATATATATATATATTACATACATACATATACATATGTGTGAATATATATGTGTAGATCTTTGCAACAGTATATGTATAGGATCTGTACAGCTCCTTGGCTATTGATGTCATTTTCTTCCACGTCCTGTATCAGTGACGACAGGAAGTGACCGTCCCAGAGTCCCGGACAAACCCTCCGGCCTAATGATGTCATCAAGGAGAGCCAGCGGTGAGACACCAGACTGTCAGCAGACCAGGAGATCACCCGTCTGTCTCTCTGACTGTCTGTCTGCCTGCCCGTCTCTCTATCTTTCTCCGCTTCAGCAGACTGACTGGAGGAGATGTAACACACTATTCTTATTTTCTATCCCATAATTGTTCCCATGGATGTTTGTGTGCGTGCATGCCTGTGCATTGGCCACTTGGATGTGTGTGTGTGTGTGTGTTACTACAAAGGAGTGTTTGTTTGTGTATGTGTGTGGGCCAAGAGGGTGGAGTCTGCTGACGCAGCTGTTTGAGGAGAAAAGAGCCATGTGGTTTGGTTTATGACACACGCACATGAAGAGGGCGTGTGTGTGTTGGTTTGCAACAAACAATGTCCTCAAGTCGAATGCCATGGAGGATAAACGCTATGTATGGGACTGATTCTGTAGGCATGTGTGTGAATCTGGGTGTGTCTCTTGGCAGTTTGTGACTGTATGTATACTTGTGTTTGTGTTTGTGTATGTGTGTGTCTTCACGCGTGTGTTTCTGTGTGTATACGTGTTTGTGTTTGTGTATGTGTGTGTCTGCACGCTTGTGTTTCTGTGTGTGTGTGTGTGTCTCTAGCTCCGTCTCTGGGCTCCAAGCCCGCTGGGTCTGCTACCCCTCCTGCCCTGGAAGTCAAACCACCAACCCTGTCTGTTGCACCCCAGGCGTCAACACAGAGGAGGAGCAGCCCTGGCCTCCTACCACGGTACACACACTCGCACTCTCACACTCACTTACTATACTCAATACTATATAAAGTAGTTATTTTGATGAAACACTTTTGTATTTCCAGAGTGTATAAAATACATATGGTCTCCCCCTCCTCCCCCTCCTTCCCTCCTCCCCCCAGGCCATCAGGGGTGAAGGCCTTCCCCCTTCGCCCTCCACCAATCAAATCTCTCCCTGGCCGGCCACCACCTCCTAGCGTCAACCCCACATCCTCATCAGTAGCCAATCAGACAGCTCCATCCAGAACTAGCCCCGCCCCATTGGTGTCCTCAGCCAAACCACTGCCTTCCTCCCACCAGGAGCGTGCCGCCCCTTCCTCGGTACCGGCCAATCACACGCAGGGGCAGAAGGCCACAAAGAAAGGGCCACCCCTTCCTCCCAGACCAAAACCTGGTCACCCCCTCTATATCAGCTACATGGTACACACACACACACACACACACACACACACACACACACACACACACACACACACACACACACACACACACACACACACACACACAAATAATTGAAACTTCTGCAGGAACATCAACAACATTTCCTCTCATTTCTCGTCCTGCTGCAGAAACAGGAAGTTGTGGTTGTTCTCGACAACTCTCCCCTACCTCAGCTGATCAAGGAACAGTCTGATGACCAATCAACATGCCTCCTTGACATCCAGCCACAGCTACTTCCTGGTCTGGACGGCCAATCAAAATTGGTCTCTGAGGAGTTTGGCATCTCAGACATTCAGGTGATTGGCGGCCTCTGGCATCAGTAGAAAAACATGTGAATCTGTTAAAGATGGTAATGTTATGCAAGCACAAGAATATCATAGTGATGATGTATGAATAATACTACTGGTACTATGCATCTGTTCCTCTAGTCCAGTCTTACGGTCCAGCCTAAACAGAAAGATCCAGAACTCTCACCTATCAGGTAACACACAGACACAGGCATGTGTTTGTTTCTGAATGTGCCTGTTTGTGTCTCTATATGTGTTTGTGTTATTATCAAGTGATCCCAGGTTCATTGCCAGGTGTGATTATTGTCTCACTACGTGTGTCTCTCTGGTGGTCTAAGGTGTAATAACTGTCTCTGTGTGTCTCTAGTGGTCCCAGGTGTTGTTACTGTCTCTCTCTGTCTCTCTAGTGGTCTGAGGTGTGATAACTGTCTCTCTGTGTGTCTCTAGTGGTCCCAGGTGTTGTTACTGTCTCTCTCTGTCTCTCTAGAGGTCTGGGGTGTGATAACTGTCTCTCTGTGTGGCTCTAGTGGTCCCAGGTTTTGTTACTGTCTCTCTCTGTCTCTCTAGAGGTCTGGGATGTGATAACTGTCTCTCTGTGTGTCTCTAGTGGTCCCAGGTGTTGTTACTGTCTCTCTCTGTCTCTCTAGTGGTCTGAGGTGTGATAACTGTCTTTCTGTGTGTCTCTAGTGGTCCCAGGTATTGTTACTGTCTCTCTCTGTCTCTCTAGTGGTCTGAGGTATGATAACTGTCTTTCTGTGTGTCTCTAGTGGTCCCAGGTATTGTTACTGTCTCTCTCTGTCTCTCTAGTGGTCTTAGGTGTGATAACTGTCTCTCTGTGTGTCTCTAGTGGTCCCAGGTGTTGTTACTGTCTCTCTCTGTCTCTCTAGTGGTCTGGGGTGTGATAACTGTCTCTCTGTGTGGCTCTAGTGGTCCCAGGTGTTACTGTCTCTCTCTGTCTCTCTAGTGGTCTGAGGTATGATAACTGTCTTTCTGTGTGTCTCTAGTGGTCCCAGGTATTGTTACTGTCTCTCTCTGTCTCTCTAGTGGTCTTAGGTGTGATAACTGTCTCTCTGTGTGTCTCTAGTGGTCGCAGGTGTTGTTACTGTCTCTCTCTGTCTCTCTAGTGGTCTGAGGTGTGATAACTGTCTCTCTGTGTGTCTCTAGTGGTCCCAGGTGTTGTTACTGTCTCTCTCTGTCTCTCTAGTGGTCTGGGGTGTGATAACTGTCTCTCTGTGTGTCTCTAGTGGTCCCAGGTGTTGTTACTGTCTCTCTCTGTCTCTCTAGTGGTCCCAGGTGTTGTTACTGTCTCTCTCTGTCTCTCTAGTGGTCTTAGGTGTGATAACTGTCTCTCTGTGTGTCTCTAGTGGTCCCAGGTGTTGTTACTGTCTCTCTCTGTCTCTCTAGTGGTCTGAGGTGTGATAACTGTCTCTCTGTGTGTCTCTAGTGGTCCCAGGTGTTGTTACTGTCTCTCTCTGTCTCTCTAGTGGTCCCAGGTGTTGTTACTGTCTCTCTCTGTCTCTCTAGTGGTCTGAGGTATGATAACTGTCTCTCTGTGTGTCTCTAGTGGTTCGAGGTGTTGTTACTGTCTCTCTTTGTCTCTCTAGTGGTCCAAGGTGTGATTTCTGTCTCTCTGTGTATCTCTAGTGGTCCCAGGTGTGTGGCCAGGTGTGATTATGACGGACAGGAGGAGGATGAGCTGACCTTCTCCCAGGGTGATGTCATCGCTCTCTCAGAGCTGATTGGTCAGGATTGGGGGCGGGGCCAGATCCATGGGCGCACAGGCATCTTTCCTCTCAGCTTCACCCAGGTCCTGGAGCCCCTCCCATCGCCGTCACCCACGGCAACAACCAAAGCCATTTCCTTGACAGAGGATGTCACAATACTGGAAAACACTGGTGATGCTTAAATATATGTTCTCACCGTTTAGTCATATTAGCAATGCATTTTTCTCTCAAATGTACTTTATCATGTATATGTTTAGTATACAATCATATTCAGATATTTATAGAGTGGCCTTCTTTTCTTTGTCCTGAACAGAACCAACGTCCTCAAAGGACCCAGCCATTAAGGTGTGTAGCTGCTAATCATTCACATTGAATGGATGCCATGTTATATTGATGTGGGTCCTGGTGTGTAGCTAAACATTCACATTGAATGGATGCCATGTTATATTGATGTGGGTCCTGGTGTGTAGCTGCTAAACATTCACATTGAATGGATGCCATGTTATATTGATGTGGCTCCTGGTGTGTAGCTAAAAATTCACATTGAATGGATGCCATGTTATATTGATGTGGGTCCTGGTGTGTAGCTAAACATTCACATTGAACGGATGCCATGTTATATATTCCAGGAGCAGGCGCAAGAAGAGTGGGCACTGGCCAAGTTTAACTTCCCCGGCCAGACTGTGGACGATCTGTCCTTCCAGCAGGGGGCGCTGATCAGAGTCCTGCAGCACATCGACTCAGACTGGAGGAGAGGAAGTGTGGAGGGCAGGGAGGGAATCTACCCTGTGGCCTTCACCCAGCCCTATACTGGTGGTAGTGTACATTTAGATATCAGCCCTATACTGGTGGTAGTGTACATTTAGATATACTTAGCCCTATACTAGTGGTAGTGTACATTTAGATATACTCAGCCCTATACTAGTGGTAGTGTACATTTAGATATACTCAGCCCTATACTGGTGGTAGTGTACATTTAGATATACTCAGCCCTATACTAGTGGTAGTGTACATTTAGATATACTCAGCCCTATACTGGTGGTAGTGTACATTTAGATATACTCAGCCCCTATACTGGTGGTAGTGTACATTTAGATATACTCAGCCCCATACTGGTGGTAGTGTACATTTAGATATACTCAGCCCTATACTAGTGGTAGTGTACATTTAGATATACTCAGCCCTATACTGGTGGTAGTGTACATTTAGATATACTCAGCCCTATACTAGTGGTAGTGTACATTTAGATATACTCAGCCCTATACTGGTGGTAGTGTACATTTAGATATACTCAGCCCTATACTAGTGGTAGTGTACATTTAGATATACTCAGCCCTATACTAGTGGTAGTGTACATTTAGATATACTCAGCCCTATACTGGTGGTAGTGTACATTTAGATATACTCAGCCCTATACTAGTGGTAGTGTACATTTAGATATACTCAGCCCCATACTAGTGGTAGTGTACATTTAGATATACTCAGCCCCATACTGGTGGTAGTGTACATTTAGATATACTCAGCCCTATACTAGTGGTAGTGTACATTTAGATATACTCAGCCCCATACTAGTGGTAGTGTACATTTAGATATACTCAGCCCTATACTAGTGGTAGTGTACATTTAGATATACTCAGCCCCATACTGGTGGTAGTGTACATTTAGATATACTTAGCCCTATACTAGTGGTAGTGTACATTTAGATATACTCAGCCCTATACTAGTGGTAGTGTACATTTAGATATACTCAGCCCTATACTGGTGGTAGTGTACATTTAGATATACTCAGCCCTATACTGGTGGTAGTGTACATTTAGATATACTCAGCCCTGTGCTGGTGGTAGTGTACATTTAGATATACTCAGCCCTATACTAGTGGTAGTGTACATTTAGATATACTCAGCCCTGTGCTGGTGGTAGTGTACATTTAGATATACTCAGCCCTGTGCTGGTGGTAGTGTACATTAAGATATACTCAGCCCTATACTAGTGGTAGTGTACATTTAGATATACTCAGCCCCATACTAGTGGTAGTGTACATTTAGATATACTCAGCCCCATACTGGTGGTAGTGTACATTTAGATATACTCAGCCCTATACTAGTGGTAGTGTACATTTAGATATACTCAGCCCCATACTAGTGGTAGTGTACATTTAGATATACTCAGCCCTATACTAGTGGTAGTGTACATTTAGATATACTCAGCCCCATACTGGTGGTAGTGTACATTTAGATATACTTAGCCCTATACTAGTGGTAGTGTACATTTAGATATACTCAGCCCTATACTAGTGGTAGTGTACATTTAGATATACTCAGCCCTATACTGGTGGTAGTGTACATTTAGATATACTCAGCCCTATACTGGTGGTAGTGTACATTTAGATATACTCAGCCCTGTGCTGGTGGTAGTGTACATTTAGATATACTCAGCCCTATACTAGTGGTAGTGTACATTTAGATATACTCAGCCCTGTGCTGGTGGTAGTGTACATTTAGATATACTCAGCCCTGTGCTGGTGGTAGTGTACATTAAGATATACTCAGCCCTATACTAGTGGTAGTGTACATTTAGATATACTCAGCCCCATACTAGTGGTAGTGTACATTTAGATATACTCAGCCCTATACTGGTGGTAGTGTACATTTAGATATACTCAGCCCTGTGCTGGTGGTAGTGTACATTAAGATATACTCAGCCCTATACTGGTGTTAGTGTACATTTAGATATATTCTGCCCTGTGCTGGTAGTGTATAGATATACAGATGTATACATAGAGATGGATGGATTTGATTGGCTTGGTGCTGCTGATGGAACTGATGACTGTGTCTTAACGCAGACATTTCCTTTTCACAGCTCGGCCAAACCCAGCCGTGCAACCAGCTGGTCAGGGTGTGGCAAAGGCTCTGTTTGACTTCACAGCAGAGAGCGAAGATGAACTCACTCTGAAGGTTGGGCGTGTGTGTGTGTGTGTGTTCTGCACGCAGAATTTTACTTGCAAATAGATTCACCATGGAAATCAACAAAACATTAATTATGCAACTTCACCTCCCTTTCTAGATCGGGGATATCGTGAGAGAAGTGGAATCTTTGGATGAAGAGTGGATTGTGGGAGTTGTAGGCGGAAAGCGTGGAATAGTCCCTAAAAACTACATTTCCCTTCTGTGAGATGAGGTTGTGTGTGGGTGATCTCGCCTCCTATTTGGACTGCAATTGAAGACAAGTGAACCCGGGCGCGTGTGTGGTTCACTCGTTTGTGTCCTTGTCATTCCTTGTATCTAGCTGCCTTGGTGTTCCTAACCATTTCAACGTGCAACGTTACAGCCTCTCGACTTGAGGACTATATTTTAGTGGAGCATCCTCTCTGTCACTATGGCGATGGGAGACCACCCCGGAAAGTATGTCTGATGTCTCCTTGTCTACAGTAGAACGCAAAAAACGTGGCCTTGACGACGGCGTTGTCGAGAGGAAACACTGCGACTGTAGCCAGAGGTACGCCGCCGCGTCTCGTAGTTCTGCTGTTTTACTACTTAGTGTTTCACCCTCCCCCCCCCCCCCTGCACTGGTGTCCTCCACGTTACCATGGACAGAGTATGCAGGAAGGAGGGGGCGGTGCTTCTGCTGTAATGGTCCATCTCTGAAATAGTTTGCGACCCTTCTTCTCCCAACTGGATCACGATCCACTTTGGTTCCCCCGGCCCATAGTTTAGGGAACGCCGGTCTGGACTGGCCTGAAGTTAGATGGTGCCTCTGCTGGTCATGATGGAGGTGAAGGGTGGTGTGAGATGTTAGCTGGATAGTCTTCTCTGGAGAAGTGCCAAGTACTGTATGGTGTAGCATGGACTAGGAGGTTCAGGTCAAATACTGTATGGTGTAACCAGGACTGTGAGGGCCCTGATATCTAACGCTGTGTACACTCCTAGCATGTATTGTGAGTTGAGATGTTTGTTATTGGATGATTTCTACCTGTTCAACTTGTACATTTCAGCGGGCGTGGTTGTAGCCGTTAACTGTGTGGAAGAAATGCTTTAACGTGGGCACATGTAACCAAACATTCCAACCTTTTAATCCAAATAAAGTTACGTTCAACGCTTTGTGCATTGTTTTTTTTAATGTTTGATGTCCAACATTCAGCTCATAGACTCCTAACAAATCTAGCCCAAGTATATTTAAAAAAAAGATTGGTTTCTGCATATACGTTAAAATACAATGAGCATTATTTCACTATAAGTTACCATGTAAGGCTAGTTAACACTGTGGCAACCCGGCACTGGAATGTCTATGCCTCGCAGGAATCACCACACGTCATGAACCGTTTAATGCCTCTCCGGGCGTTTTATTCCAAAACCAAAAGGAAACCGCGTGGGTCGGTACCCTACGCTGAAAAACAACAAAACATACAAAACAGCTCCGTGAGCCACGCTAGAGGTAAGATCAACCTCGTCCATTCAGGTCTGGCCCTCACGTGTCTGCAGCTCCCTGTCCCACGAGGCACCTGAACCAGCCTTTCTAATGGCACCTGAAACAGCCTTTTTAATGGCACCTGGTCATCTCTCCAGGTGTTCCCCATTGGCGATTAGTGTCGCCATGGGCGCTCTCTGGCGCCGGCTGGTGGATATCGGCAGTATATGACCATCCATGACCTCTACTCTGGCCCGCCTGGTCCGGGGTGTTGGGGCCGGGCCACAACACGTTGACTTAAAGGTTGACAGAAACACAGGTGACTAACTTTAAGATGTTCTGGCATTTTTATTTTTTATTATCACAGCTTACTTTTTTTCTTGATTCCAACTGTACGTGTTTTTTTTGTTTTTTGTTTTTTCCTGCTGTGAATTGCCACACCCTGTATCGGCCAACATCCTGTTCGGTTTATTACGCACATCTATCACATTTAAGTTCTTCATTGTCATGAAACATGTCTTTTACAACGGGATGTGCCAAACCTGGAGTGACCCTAGGAGAGACCACCATGAAAACCCCTTTGGTCCGCCATCACCAACCGACGTTGTGTGGTGGACCTTAAATCCCCTGGCTGATTAAAAACACGTGTTTGTCGGTACAATTTCCTCCAAACCAAATACTGAAGCGTAAGAATATTTGAGTCATTCAGTCTTGAGACCTGCTCGAGTTCTGCGGTTAAACTCTGACCTTTGACCTGAAGCCAGATTTACTGGCTTGTTAACACAGGTAGAATACCAGAGTGGTTTTAAAACCAGATTTACTGGCTTGTTAACCCAGCTAGAATAGCAGGTTGATTTTAAAGCCAGATTCACCGTGGTCCGTCTTAAACCCTTTGAAGGACATAGACAGCAAACAAACCACTTCTATGTTCCAAGGATCTCCAGGATCTATCCAGGCTTGGTGAAACTCGTTCTCCTTATGCAATTAACTCCTAACATGAGGTGTGATGGGAGATCTCTCTAACATGACATCTCGTAACATACTGATTTGGATGAAGACACACATAAAGCCGGTGACCACCCCCAGATGATTTGGTTCAACCTCCCATGGCAGGCTGAGTCAGGAGCAGGTAGATTTAAAGAGCAGGCACTTCCACTAGCTTTCCTCACATACTGAGCCAGTACAACGTCCCATAATATAGTGGCTGTAGTGTTCCTCTTGTGGACTGAGTGGTTGTGATTGGGCAGTGTAGTCGACTAGAGGATGACGTAGATGGCAGCAGTAGAGCGGCGTGTGGTGATGGGTTGGGAGCCAGACCGTAGAAGCAGAGAGTCGTCAGCGTATAGGTTGACCTGGGGGCGGTCGCAGCACTAAGAGTATAAACAGAAGGCTCTTCTCGGTTTGACAGAAAGCAACAACTAAGGACTCGAGGACCGGTGAGTTTACAGTATAGCAGGCATAGAAGGTCAAGGGGTCAAGCCACTGATGAAGAGAGGAGGTCGCAGGCTGTTGCTAGGATACAGGGGAGTATTCTTGCGGCATACGCTGCATTCACCTACGGCACAGCCCCACCCAGGGGTGAGGAAGAGCGGGGAACGACGCTGCGATGTGAGGTACAGATTTCACCCGGGAAATTGGAGGACAGAATAGGCACTGCTTAGAGCAACACTCCCCCTCAGTGGCCTGGGTCAAAAGTCAAACAAGGCCATGATAGCGTCATAGGTCATGGTCATTACACGAGGTCATTACACAAGGTCGGGTCAACACAATCATTCTTATGACACAATGATAGGAAAAGGACAATCCCTCTCTCACGCCTCACACCGTGCTCAACATTTCTTTTGTTGCAATAGGAAATCCTAAAAGAACATGAAATGTAATTTTCTACAGTACTTTTTCGGGCGAGAATGTTTTCTGTCCGTGTAATGCTGCTAAGAGCAAGTCCCTTTGAAGATTTAAAATGATGCCGGGTCACATGACATGGGGAGAGACATTGATATGAAATTAATCTACTGTACCTTTTACTATGTCCTTCTTTTTTTTGTCGAGATTCAAGGGTTTACTAGGAAGCTAACACATCATGTGTCGGGGTGGAAATGTTTCTTTTTGACGTCTGTGGTTTCCCTACATGAAAACAGACGGCCACAGACAGACACAACACTATGTACATTATTTACACACGATGGCTACATCCATCAGCACGTTCCCCGTAGAAGCTGCCGAGGAACTTGGGATGGCTCTAGGATCAGTTTGAGACCAGACTGCCCCTTGTGGTGTGGATGGTTGTGCAGAAGGTCGACCACGTGAAAAGTCCTTTGCTTGACAAGCAGACGCAAGCAGCACTTGTTGATCCAACATGGCGTCACGGCGGGACATTAGGGATGTAGTTGTCATCACAGTGATCACATAATCTGCTACCGGGCTTATACTGAGGGTACTGCTCAGTCAGACCTAGCACCAGACCAGCCAGGCGTGTAGGGCAGTCAAACTGAACCATCTTTGAAATGTGTTAGTCCTAGGTTAGTAGAGTGTGTGTGGGAATAGTAGGAACTAATACGTATAGATTAGACTAGTACAGGATTGAAAAGAAATGTGTTCGAGACTAGTATAGTGTGTTAGGGGTAGTGTCTTAGTGTGTAGGTGTGTTACAGGGCGTGTCTTATTGTGTAGGTGTGTTAGGGGGCGTGTCCTAGAGTGTTAAGGGGGCTTGTCAGTGTTTTAGGAGGCGTGTCTTGTGTAAGCATATCCTGGTGGGTTGGTGTGTTAGGGGGCGTGTCTAATTGTGTTAGTGTCTTAGGGGGCGTGTCCTGGTGTGAAGGTGTGCTAAGGGGCGTGTCTTATTGTGCAGGTGGGTCGGGGGAATGTCCTTCTGTGTCAGGCGGCATGTCTAGGACATTTTGGTTATTCAGATCAGAAGGTTGCGGAGGCTCCTGTGACGGTTCTGGAGTCGCTTCATCTTGGTTCTTCTCTGAACTGACCTCAGCGTTACCGTCTGAAGGTCCTTCATCCTGAAGACACACACACACACACACACATACATCTATAATCTATGTATTGTGTAAGCACAGTGGTACAGATGTGTGTGTCTGTGCACATACGTGAGTGTGCAAGGCCGCGTGTGTGTGTGTGTGTATGTGTGTGTGTGTGTGTGTGTGTGTGTGTGTGTGTGTGTGTGTGTGTGTGCGTGTGTGTGTGCGCGCATGTGTGTGTGTGTGTGCGTGTGTGTGCGTGTGTGTGTCTGTGTGTGTGTGTGTGTATGTATGTGTGTGTGTGTGTGTGTGTGTGTGTGTGTGTGTGTGTGTGTGTGTGTGTATGTCTGTGTGTGTGTGTGTGTGTGTGTGTGTGCGTGTGTGTGTGTGTGTGTGTATGTCTGTGTGTGTGTGTGTGTGTGTGTGTGTGTGTGTGTGTGTGTGTGTGTGTGTGTGTATGTCTGTGTGTGTGTGTGTGTGTATGTTTGTGTGTGTGTGTGTGTGTGTGTGTGTGTGTGTGTGTGTGTGTGTGTGTGTGTGTGTGCGTGCGTGCGTGCGTGCGTGCGTGCGTGTGTGTGTGCTCACCGTCACCCAGGGGTGGGACAGCACCTCCTCAGCAGTGTAGCGAGCGTCCACGTTCACCTGCAGCATCTGACTAATCAGCATCTGGAGCCAGGTCAGGTGACCAGAGAGAGCGAGAGAGCCAGGTCAGGTGACCAGAGAGAGCGAGAGAGCGCGAGAGAAGAGAGAGAGGCGTGTTGTTACTTTATATCCTATGTTATACATATCTGTTAAATTGATTCAAGGATTCAAGGATTCAAAGGTTTTATTGTCATGTGTGCAGTAAAGAAACACGTTTGTTTCCCTGAACAATGAAATGCTTACTTTGCTGCCCACACTGGATACCATATATAAATAATGTATACAATCTAAATAGAATAGACTGTACAATAAAAATTCAAATAAAAAAATAAAAATATATAAAATAAAAATAAAGAAAAATAAAATAGAAATAGAAATATAAAATTTAGAAGATTGACAACCCTATCCTGTAATATTTCTGTAACCTGAGAGAGAGAGAGAGAGAGAGAGAGAGAGAGAGAGAGAGAGAGAGAGAGAGAGAGAGAGAGAGAGAGAGAGAGACAAAGAGAGAGAGAGAGAGAGAGAGAGAGAGAGAGAGAGAGAGAGAGAGAGAGAGAGAGAGAGAGATGGAGAAAGAGAGAGAGGGAGGGCAGAGGAAGAGCAACAGAGAGCACTACCTTAAGATAAGATAAGATAAGATAAGATATTACCTATAAGGTATAAGATATACCTTAGCTGGAAGGCTGATGCTGTCCCAGTCTGGAGAAGGAAACTCCAACTTTCCCTTCAGAATCTGATCAAATAACTCCTCCTGAATGTTACTCTCACTGGGGAGAGGAGGAGAGAGGAGGAGAAGGGGGAGGGTACAGTATATTGACGGTATATAGGCAGTATATGGATGGTATATAGACAGTGGATGATGATAGGTTGCCATGGTGCTGACCTTCGGAAGGGCGGAAAGCCACAGAGAAGGATGTAGGTGATCACTCCTGCTGCCCAGATGTCCACCTTCAGACCATAGCTACACACACACACACACCACATCATGTTCAGGAGAACTGGGGGATTTATTACAGCTGTACCCATGTGAACATTGCCCCCCCCCCCCCCCCCCCCCCCCCCCAGGACATGCCCCCCTGCTCACCCAGCGTCTGGACCCCCCCCTCACTCACCCCCCTGGACATATTATCTGCTTATTTATCCCACTGTACCCTCATAACCATACAAACTGCATTAATCTGTTGTACCCATTTTATGATGCTCACCTGTTGTATTGCACTACTGCACACTGTTACTTACTATTGTTACTTAATATTTCCATACTACCTCTACGATTACTACCTCCACACTTGTTTATTGTTTACTGTTGTTATTTACTGTTTACTACTGTCACCTTAATTACTACTGCCACTTTTTCAATATTGCACTACTCATGTACAATACTGCACCTTAATCGCTCCTTTGCACTTCTGGTTAGAACGCTACAATTACATGTGGTTGTCTTGGTACTCTGCACAATGACAACAGAGTTGAATCAAATCTAAAGCGTCCCATCTGAGTCTCTCACCCCGTCTCTGCGATGATCTCGGGGGCCACGTACGTGGGGGTCCCACACACAGTGAAGAGGGGGCCCTCCACCACTGTGGCCAGACCGAAGTCCCCCAGCTTCAGAGACTTGGTCCCATCAGGGTACTCACACACCTGGAGGTGAACACACACAACACGCACACACACAGACCGAGTCACATCACCTGTGTCTTGAAGACACACTGGCAGCAGCAGAAGTGTGTGTCTGTGTGCGGGTGTGTATATATAAATATGTGGTGTGTGTGTGTGTGTGTGTGTGTGTGTGTATGTGTGTGTAAAGAAGAATTACTCTTTTGATCCCGTGAGGGAAATTTGGTCTCTGCATTTAAGCCAATCATGAATTAGTGGAATACACTCAGCACACAGTGATGGTGAAGCACACAGTGAGGTGAAGCACACACTTAAACCCGATGCAGTGAGCTGCCTGCAACAGCGGCGCTCGGGGAGCAGTGAGGGGTTAGGTGCCTTGCTCAAGGGGACTTCAGCCGTTCGCACTGGTCGGGGTTCGAACCGGCCACCCTCCGGTTACAAATCCGAAGCCGAAGCTAACCAGTAGGCCGCGGCTGCCCGCGGCTGTGTATAACTAATAGAACTGGGCTGTACTGGCTCTGCAACAGAAAAAGTACTGGCTCTAACTGGTAGTATGTGTGTGTGTGTGTGTGTGTGCAAGCCTGTGTGTGCGTATGTGTGTGTGTGTGTGCGTACGTGTATGCGGTAAGCGTGCGTGCGTGTGCCTGCATGTAAGTGCATGTGTGTCTGTGCGTATGTGTTTGCATGTAGGCGTGTGTGTGCATGTGTGTGCATGTAAGTGCGTGTGTGTGTGTAACTGTGTGTGCGTGGAAGCGTGTGTGTGTGTGTGCATATGTGTGTGAGTGTAAGTGTGTGTGTGTAACTATGTGTGTGAATGTGTGTGTGTCTGGGCATATGTGTGTGCATGTAAGTGTGTGTGTGTGTGTGTGTGTGTGTGTAACTATGTGTGTGTATGAGTGTGTGTGTGTGTGTAACTATGTGTGTGAGTGTGTGTGTGTGTGGGCATATGTGTGTGCATGTAAGTGTGTGTATGTGTGTGTGTGTGCGTGTGTGTGTGTAACTATGTGTGTGAGTGTGTGTGTGTGTGTGCATATGTGTGTGCATGTAAGTGTGTGTGTGTGTGTGTGTGTGTGTATGTGTGTGTGTGTGTGTGTGTGTGTGTAACTATGTGTGTGAGTGTGTGTGTGTGTGTGCATATGTGTGTGCATGTAAGTGTGTGTGTGTAACTATGTGTGTGATTTTGAGTGTGTGTGTGTGTGTGTGTGTGTGTGTGTGTGTGTGTGTGTGTGTAACTATGTGTGTGTGAGTGTGTGTACCAGGAGGTTCTCAGGCTTGATGTCACGGTGCACTATGTTGAGGTGGTGCAGATACTGGACAGCTCCTGACAGGTTGTACACCATGGCACTGGAGTCCCTCTCCGAGTACTTAGTGGAGGAGGTGATTGCGTCAAACAGGTCTCCCCCCTGGGTGAGAGGGAGGGAGAGAGGCGGGTGAGCAGGAGGGAGAGAAATGGAGGGAGAAGTGAGAGGGGGAGAGAACGGGGGGAGGAGTGAGAGGGGAGAGATTGAGAGAGAGAGAAATGTAATGTTCATTTTCCATGCCAATGAAGCTCTTCTGAGTTTAATTGACTAGAGAGAGAGAGAGAGACAGAATGTAAGTGTGATAATCACAATATTGTATCTTAGTGATGGACCTCTCAGAGAGAGGAAGACGAAGAGGAGGGGCAGAAGGCGGTACCTTGACCAGCTCCATCACTAGGTAGAGATGGGTGGGGGTGTCGTCCACCTCCATCAGCTGGATGATGCTGGGGTGTCTTACTCTCCTCAGGACCGCTACCTCATTCTCTATCAGATGCTCCTGAATGTGCACACACACACACACACACACACATGTTTAGGAAAAAGAGTTGTGCGTAGTGGTGATACAGTGGTGTCCACTCTGTGAAGAGTGTTTAATGGTGTGATATATTTGTCCTCACTGGGAGGCGCTGTACCTTTCCACTGCAGCGAGCTTTGTCTATGATCTTCAGGGCGTACTCCTGACCTGTGGACCTGTCAATCAACAACCACAACGTGCGTGACATCACCCATATCACCAACCATAATCTGTAGTGTTGGCTTCACTAGTGTAGCACTATTATCACTACTACGACAACGCGTCTGCTGTCCTTACTGCACTAGTGCTGCTGGCATCGTACCACTTTAATATACCATGTTTATGACTGTAATTCATTACATGCATTCATTACATGCATACATACATAGTTATATACCATATCCATCCATCGATCTATGATTGCTATGGTCACTGTGGTCACTATGGTAACTGTTCCTGTGTTTACCTCTCCACACACTCCTTGACAACAGCAAAGTTTCCG
>JAXIVH010000930.1:32500-35000 GCA_036785325.1 Urophycis tenuis | reverse complement strand
AGTTGTCACCGTTTGCACTGGATCGCGTGGGATTTTCAAGCGGGCTACTTATGGTGATTTATTGCGGTTACGGCAGGAGAGCTGAATGTTAACCCCAACCTTAACCCACACTGCAGTCCACTGCAAGTCAAAGAACCAATGAAGAAAAATTCAAGGCACGTTTGTATGCACATAGGGGAGGCAGTAGCTCAGTAGAGAGGTAGAGCGGGTGGACAGAGGACTGTCGTCCACTAACCGTAGGGTCGGCGGTTCGATCCCCCTCCTCCAACTGTCCACATGTCGAACCCCACAAATGTGCTGATTGTAAGTCCCTTTGGACAAAAGCGTCTGCTAAATGCCCCTTCACATGAAAACACACACACACACAGTCACATACACACAGACTTAAAGTGACGGGTCTTCTGTAATGCCGGTGAGGTCAGTCAGTAGAGACTGGGAGAGGTGCTCTCACTGTCAGAAGACTGAAATCACTTTGATTTCAGCAGGAAGGAATGCGCTCCCATCAACCCGGCACTCCGACCGTAGTGAAGTCCGCGGGGCGCATCCCATCGCTGGGCGATGGTCATCAACAAGACTTGCAGAAAAACCCCCACAAACGTTTTTCTTTGGAGCAAAAACAAGTCAGAGTCACACGCTGGCAGACCGTGAGTGGTTCAGATAACAGGAGGGAGGGAGTGCTCTGCTGTGGAACAGTGTGTGTGTGTGTGTGTGTGTGCCAACCTGGAATAACAATCAACATGGTGGAACCCATTGAAGGGCAGTCAGCTCATGAGTTTATAGGTTGTACGCCAGCGCTTCCATTGTGCCACTCCCAGAGACAGACTGTTCTGTTCGGAGAGCGTGATACGGACAAAGCAACGCCGTCGTCTTATCCGTCGTGTCATTTATTTCTTTATTTCGTCTCTTTCTTTCTCGTCTTTCTTTCATTCCAAGCCAGTCTAACAACTTCCCACCCATGATACTGCCGTGGTCCATGTTTGCTCTGATTCCTGTCAGGCTTTGGACATTAGCATGTTGATGACGATATTAGATTACACTTATACTTACATATGTACTTCATGTCATTGCTGCACATGGAGTATAGACACGTGTGAAATGCGCATCGAACAGAAAATCAGCCCAAATGAAATAATATGGCCTTGTGTGTTGTGTGTCTGAGGCCTCCAAGAGCCTCAGTGGCAGACTGCTGCCGCACCGATCCTCTGTCTCCTACAAGATTAACCGCCCAGTGTTTTTCCAGTCAGCGACCTCCGACCCCAGCAGTTGGGGAGGTCACTGACAGCCAGCCCTTACCTGCTGCTAGTGCTCCCCAGTTTAGCTGCCCGTGACAAAACTGTGGAGATTTTTTTGGAAGTCACGGTTGAAACCATACAGACTGGCCCTTCGAGCGGTGATTTAGCTAGGCCACACACCCCAGGAACGAGACTCCCTAACTACCCTAGACCCCCCCCCCCCCCCCCCCCCCCCCCCACACACACACACACACACACACCTGGTTTCAATAAGAAGCTCTGAGTCAAAGCAAGAGGTGACAGGATTATGATCAGTCATTATCCTGGGATTTTAGTGCGCAATATCAAATTCATGTCACTCTGTGTCAACCTACATTAACCTTCCTTCTGTGATTGCAACTCCATCACACGGCATCAGCATCAACTGAAGTTGTCCGTTGGAGTATTATGGGATTCTTGTCAGGAATCTCACAACAATACTATGATAAACACATCATATGATATACACAGTCTTCAGACAACAACATTCTCTTTCCCATTTAGCTGCCCAAACTACCACTCGGTTGGGTAGCTGCCATGTTCTCCAATCACCACCTCATCTCACTCTCAGCGTGTGCCGCTAGCACTAATGTATTGCACCAGACGACCGAACCCAGACCATTACACTGTGAGTCAGTGTTGCATTGCATTCCAGGAGTGAGCCAACAATGGTGGTCATTTACTGAAGGACGGTGATTATCCCTCCGCTGTGTTTTGCTCATCTCTGCACAGCTTGTGTCTCTGGTCCAAAATGCCTGCCAACAGAGTTGTGTTCATCTGGGGACTGACTGTGATTTGGTAGCACTGACACCAACCAAGCAACCCTGAAACCTTCTGCTTACGAACGCATTGGATCCTTTTTTGTTCTCCTGGTCAGACAAAGTAGGTGTCTATTTATTAAGTGTGCCTTTGTGTGTGCTGTGTTTTTTCAGGGCAGGTTTTAACAGGACAGAGTTTGAAATGTTTTTAAGTGGCCTCGCGAGTGCCACGCGCATTGTGTTCCCATGTGTGAACAAGGAGTAGACACAGAGAGACAGAGGTAAGCAAAGATGTCCAGATTGATGGAGATGACATCACCGCCATGAGTTTCACATTTCCTGTCTGCACAGTAACCGAGGCACAGAAAAGCCTTTGTATGTATGTTTGTGTTTGTATGTGCGAAGTGCGCGCATATGTGTGTGTGTGTGTGTGTGTGTGTGTGTGTGTGTGTGTGTGAGGTGTGTGTGTGT
>JAXIVH010000930.1:0-27500 GCA_036785325.1 Urophycis tenuis | reverse complement strand
ACACACACACACAAACACTGTGTGTGTGTGTGTGTGTGTGTGTGTGTGTGTGTGTGTGTGCGTATGACAGCTTGCAAAAGATCAAGCAATAGAGCCAGAACACTGAAAATCAATAACATCTGGGATGACTTCACTTTAAAGAAAGGGGGGATGGATTGCTTTGTGTGTGTGTGTGTGTGTGTGTGTGTGTGTGTGTATGTGTGTGCGCGTGTATGGGGACACGTGCATGTGTACATGCGTGTGTATGTGTGTATGTTTGTGTGTTAGTCTTATGTGTGTATGTGATTGGGTGCGAATGTGTGTGTGCACATATGTGTGCACTGTTGTGTGTATGTGTGTGTGTGTGTGTGTGTCTGTGAGCGCAGCCCTTGACAAAGCCTCAACAGTTGTAATCATTGTGATGATTGGCACCAGTATTTTACTGCAGTCAGGGAGGAATCAAGTGGATGCGATTACAGAACCAGATCTGGGTAAAAAAATTCAAAATGAAAAAAAATAATTCCACCCACAGAAACTGAGTTTTGGATTCCTCAGACACTTCAATGGCCCCCAGAATTCCTAGAATCCACCCAGACAAAACCAAAAGACAGTTATGTGTTTCATTTTACCAAGGATGTGCAGCACACAAGTTTTCAGCTCATGATTACAGTCTGGCACCGGCTCTGTTGACCAGTGTGTCTCCAGCAATGGATTTGTTTGCAGATTGATTCAGTCAATTGGAGAGCCTCTTCATTTGGAAAGAAATGTTTTTGTTTGGCAATGTACATATGAGCAGTATGTGAGTACAGCAAAAAGGAAAATTTGGTGCAAACTAATGTCTTCACTTAATTTTACAATTAAATATGATTAGTGTTCCTAATGGTGAACACGCTATGCATTGCTTGACTCACATATGTATCGAAGTTCTAGAGCCACCGTTTGTCTCTCATGAGCTGATTTGCTTGGATTTTGGGGCATACAAAACCTTTTAACCATGCCTTGGGATTTAAAACTTCTCCTGAAAGATGGGTCAAGAGGTAAAAACCTTCAGCTCGACAGGTTCTAGCAGCAAATAGAGAATACGTGAATAAAAAACGTTTCAGTTTTGAAGTAGCTTCTTCGAGGTGAATTCTATGGGCTTAACGATTTAAAGGGTTTGTGAATGCCAGTTTAGGGCATTACCTTGCATGACCCCATACAATTGAATGCCGTGTGTGTGTTTGTGTTTGTTTTGCACAAACAGAAGATCATTGAAGGGTTTTCTTGCTGTATCTGCTGCTACAATGCGTGCGGGGCGCGATTGGACCCTCATGTGTCACCCTGTGTGTGTGTGTCTCCAGCTACCGCACCTTCATGAGACCCAGGTACAAGATGACCTACAAGATGGTGACGGAGATGGAGTGGAAGTGTTGCCATGGTTACAGCGGAGAGGACTGCAACGTGGGTCCCGTGGGCGGCTCCGGGACCCAGGGCTCCATCACCAGGCCCAGACCACGGCCTGGACAGGGCGGTGCCGGCAACGGCTATGGCCAGGGTGGAACCGGCACCGGACAGGGTGGAGGCGACAGTGGTGGGTGGACGGAGCATAGAAATACACACGTGCCTCCTGTTATGACAAAATTCATATATAAACAAAAGAGTTGTTTATCCCTGCAAAATCATAGGCCAAATCTTAGGTGTGATCCTTTAACAGGATTACAGCGGGGTTAATAGTTATTTGAAAGTCAGACTATTGTTAAAAAACGTGCCGGGCTGTTTTGGGGAACATTTGACCGCACGTGCTTTCACTTAGGACAGCACAATAAAGAACGGTCCCCGGGAGGATACGCAAGGTACAAAAGCAGCAATCTCAGTCGTTTGCCAGTAGCAGCTTTAACATGACTCGAATGGGTTTAAAAACAGTGAGCAGCACCGTCTGCAGCTGTAAAAAAAAAAAAAAAAAAAACGAGAAAAAATAACCTTAAACGACAACAAATGTCAGAAGCGCTCTCGCTCTCTCTCTCTATTCGGATGCAAAACAACATGCCGCTGTGTGGCCTCCCCACCTCCTCAGGGCGGGGGGACGGCGACAAGATGAGGCAGTTGGAGGAGAGGATCCAGAGCCTGACCAAGGACCTCCACACCGTGCAGTCCACCCTGCGGGGCATGAACGATCGCTCCCAGGAGGAGAGCGGGAGAAGACAGGGCGCCGGCGCCGGCGGTACCGGTGGGTCGGGGGGCACCGGGGCGGGCAGTGGTGGACGGAACCCAGCCGACGCCGCCCAGCCGGAGATAAAGGAGATGATCAACAGCATCCAGAACAAGCTGGACCAGCTGGACAACCGTACCCAGGTGACCACAGGGGACGGGGCTCGGGTGCAGTTCGCTGTGTGGAACATAGAAATGATCAGGGTTGGGGTCTTGGTGGAGGGCGGTGGTGGAGAGGAAAACTACAAATTCCTCCAACTTGGCTTGAACTGCATTCCTCTGTGGCTTACTGTGCTCCCAAAGTATGAAGGAAGTGCTGCATTAGTAACACTCCAATGGTGCTGGCTAGACACAACAACAATAATGTGATTATTATTAAGAGGGTGCACTGAATGATTGTATTTCTTTTAACCCAGGACCATGACAAAACACTGGTCAACATCAACAACCACCTTGTGAACGGAAAAGGCAAGGAGCTGGAGGGAGGCCTGTCTGGAGGAGGCGTGGACGGCGGCAAGGGGAACTCCCTCAAGGAGGAGATCCTGAGCGAGCTGGAGAGGAGGGTGTCCCTCTCCTGCTCCTTCTGCCAGGTAGCCCACAACAACACCTCACATTTGACTCGACAATCAATCAAGTCTCACGTGTTATTTGACTAGCCGAGGCATAAAAACGTAGAGCGGGGTGTCGTCCTTCTCTGGGTCATCCCCCAAACCTTGGTCTTGCAGGCAGGCGTGGAGGACCTGCGGAACCAGCAGCAAGAGGACCGCGAGAGGATCCGCGCACTGGAGAAACAGCTGGCCGCCCTGGACACTCGGTACCGCCTGAGCCTGGACGGGCTGCGCTCAGAGGGCTGCTGCGACGGCATCAACGACCTCCGGAGCCGCGTCGACGACGCCGAGCGAAAGATCACCACGACCGCCGAAAAGTACGACGTCATCCAGGACATTCTAGACAGAGGAGGAGGCGGAGGAGGTGAAGGAGGAAGAGGGGGAAACGGTGGCTTCGGGGGTGGGCCGTACGGCGGGAGTTTCGGAGGGGGGAGTTTCGGTGGAGCTGGTGGAGAGAGCGGGGGCAGAGGCGGCGGCGGGGCCGGGGACATACTGGTGACGGAGGACAAGCTGGACGGGCGCCTGCGGGACCTGGAGCGCCGCGTCAACAGCTCGGTCCGGCAGACGGAGAAGAGCTGCACCTTCGTGGAGAACGAGGTGAAGGACCTCAGGACCGTGTTCCTGGACCGCTTTGACGACCAGGGCTTCCGCATCTCGGACGTGGAGCTGGACGTGGGGCTGGTGAAGGACCGCGTGACGGAGCACGACAAGAGGCTGGCTCGCCTGGAGAACGCCACCTCCCTCATTGGCCGGAAGGTACAGGAGTGTGGCTGCAGTCAGGACGGAGGAGGTGGAGGAGGAGGGGGTGGAGTCTCGAACGGCTGGGGAGGACGGGGAGACGGGGGAGGGAATAGAGTGACAGGAGGAGGAGGCGGTGGGGGAGGAGGCATCGGGGGAGAAGGAGGCGGGAATGGAGGAAATAGAGGAGGATTTGGAGGATTTGGGGGAGCTGGAGGAAGAGGTTCAGCAGGAGGAACAACGGGAGGGACCACAGGAGGAGGCAGGGGAGGTGCTGGTGGACTACCGGGGACGAATGGCACCACAGAGAAATCTCTGGAGTGGAGGGTCATAGCCAACGAGGACCAAATTCACCGCTTCAGCACCACCCTCAAAGATCTTTCTGTGTCTGGAGACTCTCTGCTCGATAAGGTGAGGATGGGCGTTCACCTTCTTTTGATTCATCGTTAGGTTTTGAATGTCTTCATACGAAACTATGCATAAATGCTGTGCATGTGTTTTATCGCAGACACACTCATCGTCACTGTCATTTACTTAGCCATGGCTATCTACACTACTAGCAGTCTATGAGATGCTAGTTTAGCTTTAATTTGTGCAGCTAGTTTAGTTTTGCTCCTCAAATGAATATTGACTGTATATGAGAAAATGACATCTTTGTTGTTCTGCCTTGACGTAGGATAAAAGGTGGTGCTATACACAGTTCCACGTGATGAATATGTAATGAACCTGACGGAATGCTCCGCAGGTGGTGGACCTGAGCCACGACGTGCGTCAGATCAAGGCGCTGACCGGCGACCACGGGGAACACTTCAATCGCATCGTCACCGAGATCGAGACGCTGGGACACGGCTGCGGCGAGACGTGCAGCAGAGTGGAGGACGAGCTCCGCAAGCTGAAGAACTACACCCGGAGTGCCCTGGACCGCTTCCAGATCCACATCAAGACCCTCCAGGGCAGCGGGGCGTCCGACCAAGGCCCGTGCTCTCAGGTCTGCTCCAACCTGCAGGAGGAGGTGGGCAAGCTCAGGGAGGACATGGAGAAGTGCACGGGACAGTGTAAGAATGGACTGGACACATCTACAGGTTGGTCCCGTCATGTTGCCCTGTCCGCTCGACCCATGTGTCCATCCACTCTCCCATCCATCCATCCATACATTCATCATTCCATCTTTTCATCTGTACATTCACCATTCATTCACTCATCCATCCATCCGCCCATCCATATATGTATGAACCGATTGGTTGACCTTCGGTATGACCTCAATCCCAACACAGATGGTGGCAGTGGAGGAAGTGGTGGTACGGGGCTGTCCGGAGGGGGGCTGGGCGGTGAGAAGCCCCTGGACGGTCACAGCGTGATCGGAGGCACCCTGAACAACAACCACCTGAAGAGGCTGCAGGGTGAGCTCTCAGAGGTCCTCCTGACCTTCAGCTCCATCAACGACACCCTGAAGGGCCTGGAGCACACGACGCACAAGCACGGCAGTGTCATCACAGACCTAGGTGAGGACAGGAGGAACAGCTTTGGGTTACGCCGTGACACATATGATGAGCTTTTCAGCCTCGGTGTGCTTTGACGCTAGGGTTAATGCTAGCTTGGGCGTGAGACGACTGCTCAGATTTTTTCCACTTTGTCACCGTGCTCGATGTTCCAAGTACTTCAACTTTGACCCCGGCTGGCGCTGACCTCTCCAGGTGCATCCAATCAGATGACGACTTTGTTTGAGCTTTTGAAACCCCCAGAATCTATACGACAACGTCTTCATTTCTTGACTCAAATACATGTTTTATGAGTTTAAAGTGCTGAACTCCCATCTGTTGGCTGGCTGTAGAACACCCAACCTGGGTTCGTCATCATGCGTCGATCACGTTTGGTGCCGAGAACGGTCACTCCGAGAATCCCAATACCCTTCCCCTCCCCTTACTGACCGTTAAAACCTCCGTCCCTTTGTCGCCTCCCGACAGGAAACACAAAGGACAAGATCATCACCGAGCTGGACAAGATCCAGCTGGAGGTGAACGAGCACATCGAGGACAGCCGCGACCGCCTGGACGGGATGGAGCGGGACGTGCGGCGCTTCGAGAACACGCTGGTGGTGGAGATGGGAGACTGCCGGAGGTCCGGCGACGGGCTGGAGAAGAGGCTGTCCAAGCTGGAGGGGGTGTGCAGCAGGATGGACGGCGTGTCGGACTCCCTCCAGAAGATCAAGGAAGGTCAGGGTTCCTCCTTATCCTCGCTTCGTTTTGCTTCTCGTCGCGGCGCCTCGGCTAGTTTATGTCCGCAAACATGCATTTGGGACGAGGCAGGCCCCTGTTATCTGATATGTGACGTAAATGATTGCGGTTCAGCGTGTGTGTGTGTGTGTGTGCGTACGACCAGTCAGTGTGGTGAAAAAAAGCCCTCTCATGAGTCACAGAGTCGAGAGCACTGAGGACATCCCATAGAAAAGCAAAGTCGCTTCTCGCTTCCTCGCTCCTCGGATTTGACTTTTCTTCAGCTCATACCAATTTGGATCACATGCAGGCATGCAAAGCCTCATCAAATACGGCTAAATTGCGTCTGCCAAAAATAACATTCTGGCTATTCTTGGCCTAGTCGCCGGGGATATGATTCGTCAGAGGCACATTCATCTTTGTCTTTTCCCCCCCTCTCCGTGTTGTCACCTCGGAACTCCCCAGGGCTGAATAAGCACGTGTCGGGCCTGTGGAGCTGTGTGAGTGGCCTCAACTCCACGTTGATCACGCACGGAGGAATCCTCGACGACATCCAGAACGAGCAGCTGGACGCCGTCCACGGCAAGATCAAGAACCTCAACTCCTCCGTCAACCACATCCTCAGCGAGTTCCAGAGCCTCCTGCTGCAGGACCTGACCGGTGGGTGACCCCGACCTCAGTGCTCCCCACTCATCTCCATTGTGTTCTGTTCTGTTCTCCACGGTTCTTTTCCGAGGGCCGGTTCATTATTCTTATGACTTTACACTATTCTTTCCATTTGCTATGGATTCACCTTTGACCTTTGAGAACCCCTTCAGTGTATTCTTTTTGGATTTTGTTGCGGGAATATTTTCAAGATACGGATGTACTCGTGTTTTTGCAGTAAGAAGGCAGGATGGGTATTTGTTTGACATGTTTATCGGCTCGGGTATTATTGGGTGCAACTCAGTGTGCAGATACATGCTCGAATCCATGAAGCACCACACAGAAAGCTGTATGTTAATGGATGGAACATGTGTGGACATAAAACCATCATAATGTGAAAGCCTGCAAAATAAACAAGCCCATGTCACGCGGTTCAACAGGGAAATATTTGTGTTGCCAGTCAGTAATATGCTTATTGGAGCAAATCCAGAAGCCCTTCAGAGATTTCCATGACAGAATTTGTTAATTTTATTTACGAGCAAGGTTTTGAAATATGTTTTCTATTACAGAACTCCGATGGGGTCGTAATGGAAACCATTTCTCACAACAGAAAAAAAAAAAAAAAGCCTTTGGCTGGTGTTGACTGACCAATGTAATATCCACATATCCATCAAACCCTATGTGTTTAGCACTCATACGTCTCGACTTTAGCTCCAATAATGTTGCGTCTATGGTAAAACCATGATTTTAACTACCTTATTTCTCAGAAACAGTAAAAATGTTCTCTTTTATCTTTCTTTTTCCTTGTCGATAGGTGCTGTGGTGCTACACAGAGGTTTGAAAAAGCTTTGTCTGTGGAGCTGAACCATTATTATATTAAACTAACTATGACCTGACTGAGAAATCCAACTTTCAGCCTTGAGGCCAGTGGGGCGGGTAGCTGGCATTCTGTATACCTAAACACTCAAACAATTTGAATTGATAATAGTTGTTGATGTTGGCACTGGATTGTAAAAGCCTTGAGGTGATCGGCAACCACAGATTACCATTTATCCTTCCCATTGTTTTTGTACTCCTAGTTTTTCGACATGGTTAAGGTTGAGAACTCCAAACTAATGTACCATACATGCAAAATAATTCTGTAGTTAATAGATATCTGGTTTAATGCCACTATAACCTTATCTGGCTCCAGGTTTCCTGCCTGTGAGATACAACACAGTGTGTCTGTGTGTGTGTGTGCCAGGTGTTGAGAACATTTGCATCACAGCTCCTAGCTACATCACATCAAATATGATCAAAAGGTGGACTTTTATGTTTGTATGGCATTATTAAACATGGCAATGTCCGGTATTATGCAGTAATGTAAGTTAATTATAATGTCATGGCCACATGCCAGCAGACTCAAGTCACATCAAACATATCACTTATATGTCCTGTTTTACATCAACCAATCTACCACATGATTCAAATATTGTTTTGCACAGATAAAGAGTCACACCCTTACTTCTGCACATGAATGGTCATCTGAAATACATTGACCTTGTTGACTTTTTCCACAATTTAACCCCATTTCCATTCTACGGAAAAGAAATTACGATTGAAACAATCAATGCGGGCACATGCTACAGACACACAGTGATGTAGTGTATCTCGACTTGTGATTGTCTTGTATGTCTCTGGTTGTTTGGGTTTGTATTGTAACATTGTCCCCGCGTTTGTGTGGCCTGTTGCATTTCCAGTCCTCCTTATCGCTCAGCGTTGTTATCTTTGGTCCTGCCGGTCCTTCTGTGTTCTGTCTCCAGTCGGCTCCAGTCCCGCCTGTCATTTGTCCATTGTGTTTTTGATATGCTTCCCCCGTCCAATTTCAAATAATCTGTGTATTGATGTAATGCATACCAAACACACTCAACAACTTGTTTTCCTTGTCGTTAAAGGGCCATTGTTGTCTGTTGCTGTTGGATACGCCATACACACAGTAGTCCAAGTCCCGTTCCGTGTCTTTAGTACACACTACTCCATTTAATTTTCATCAAAACCACATATCTTTCGATCAACAGCCATCTCAATCTTATCCGCTATTTTCTCAAGACTCCCCAGAGAGCAGCCATGTTGACTCTTAACATACTTGGTTGTTTCTACTTGCGGGGCCAACAACACGATAACGCGCAGAGCTTGGTCTCGTTGGCCTTAGGAGTCCAATACGCACTGGACGCTTTCCTAAAGACCCTTAACGTCCTTATTAACCGTTGTGTATCCGTTGTGTTATTAACCGCTGTAATCCACGTGGAGGCGGACACGGCACGACGTCTAGTCTGTGGCACCCGATCGAGACCTGTTGGGTTTTACTGACACGCGTCTCGTCCACCGCAGGCCTGCCTGGACCCGCGGGGCCCCCCGGAGAGAAGGGCTTCGTCGGCCCGCCGGGGCCCATGGGTCCCCTGGGGCCGCCTGGAAGAGCGGGAGACTACGGACCCAGAGGATCACCGGGTAAGAGAGAGAGAGAGAGAGAGAGAGAGAGAGAGAGAGCGCAGACGGTGGAGGGATCAAACTGAGGGACGGCTGGGTGAAGATGGGTGGATGAGTGAACATGAGGTGGTAGGATCACCAAGAGGAGGATGAATGGCTGCTTGATGGAGGGGGGAGAGAGGCCCGTTCTGGGAATGGACCGAATCATGAATCCAACAGATGTCTGTTTAGAAATAGGAAAGATGGAGAGAGAAGAGGGGGGGGGGGGTGCATTATATATGAAGTAAATGAACATTGTAAGAGGCAAGAAGAAAGATATACTGTAGATAGTATGTAGGTGGAATAGATAACTAGTAACTAGATATACATGAACTTATAGGTCAATTACTGATGGGCTGAAGAGGTGTTGGGTGACGTCACAAAGGTCCAGAGAGAGAGAGAGAGAGAGAGAGAGAGAGAGAGAGAGAGAGAGAGAGAGAACCATATACTGACTTACTAAATGCTATGAAGCAATTGTACATTTTAAATAATGTTACAGATACATGTATCTAATCAACCCATTCCAAACCTGTGGCTGTTACTCTTTCTAAATTGCACTTTTGTTTTCTTGCAGGTCCCAAAGGTGAAACAGGTATGTCTTTGTTTCTTGGGTTTTTCTCAAACTATTAAATATGGCTAGATTGATTCTGTCATTGTTTTAGGATCTGGACATTGTTATTGTAACACGGTACGCTTGACTGTGGCTGTGAACTGACAACAGGCACACAGTTTAACCACAACTGTAGAATCTCCCTGTGGATTTATGCAAGGCAATGTTAAGTTGGAGCATACTAAATCCTCAACAGCTGTGTGCACTATTTATGGTTTATATTAGTTGCAAATGTTTGATGTTTGCATTACATTTCCAGTCATTTAATAAGACAGACATCTACTGAATGAATATAATATATAAATATAATAAATCTATGTATAATAATGTGTTAATGCCTTGCTTGACCGCTTGAGCTAGACAGGATATCCAACCCCTAATCATCTCTGTGTTAATGCCTTGCTCTACCAGTTGAGCTATACAGGGACTCGGACTCCTAACCGTGGCTGTGTTAATGCCTTGCTTTTCCAGTTGAGCGAGACGAGACACAATAAGTCAGGAGTCCAAGTGAATATTGCGTGTGAGACTGTGACAATGGCGCCAGAACTGAGGGTGGCTTCTCTCTGTCTCCATGTGTTTGTAGGAATGCCTGGGGCCGATGCCAATGTGCCCAAGCTGTCCTTCTCAGCTGCCCTCACTTACCCCATGGAGAGGCCCGGCACCATCATATTTGACAGGATCTTTGTCAACGAAGGAGACTTCTACGACCCTTTGAAAGGTAAGGCTCGCCCGTCCCCAGCCCCCCATCTCAGGACCCTTCTGACAGCCCCCCCCCCCTCCTGTGTCACACGCTAACCACTGGCGGGGTTTTTTTGCGCCCCCCCCCCCGTACAGGCGTGTTCACCGCTCCCGTGGACGGCCACTACTTCTTCAGCGCCGTCCTGACGGGCCACAAGAACGAGAAGATCGAGGCGGTCCTGTCCAAGTCCAACTACGGCATGGCCCGCGTGGACTCCGGGGGCTACCAGCCCGAGGGCTTGGAGAACAAGCCGGTGGCGGAGGCCCGGACGCCGCCGGGCTCCCTGGCCGTCTTCAACGTCATCCTGCCTCTCCAGGCCCAGGACACGGTCTGCATCGACCTGGTGATGGGCAAGCTGGCGCACTCCGTGGAGCCCCTCACCATCTTCAGCGGGATCCTGCTGTACGAGGACATGTGAGGGAGGTCATCGTCCCCCCCCCCCCCCCCCCCCCACCCCCACGCCACCACCACCCCGCCCCCCCACCGGACCATCATGAGGTCACCGCCCCGAGGCCGTTCCCCCTCACGCTCGTTTCCTATGAACTTTGTCTTTGAAAGGAGACGAGGGGTAGAGACGGGGAGATGAGAGACAGTGGCGACCACACGTGTGAGAGTACAATGGAGAAGAAGAAGAAGAAGAAGATGAGGAATGAATGAATGGACTTTTGCGACTGGAGTTTCAACATTGAGAACCGAATTTAAGAGGAAGAAAAAAAAACTGCAAAAAAAAAAACACAACAAAAACAAAGGAACATAGAAAAACTAAACGACGAGGCCAGAGAATGTTCACGAAAAAAATAACTTTTTTTTCAATATGAGATATTGAAAACAAACAACGAGAGGAGTCCACTGCCTAAATTATTACATCACTTCCTTTGTCTCGTTCCTGGCTCTCAGAGTGGTGATGAACGCGATGGAAGTGCATGAACTGCTTGACTACGAGATAACGCTCAGGACTGAGCGAAGACTGTTAACTGTCCATAATCGAATCGACTGCGTTGCATTTCTCTCGAGACACGCTCACCACACAGAATTGTACTACTGCAGGAAGATGTACGTTATACTATTACAGTGCCTCGTTTTTATATATAAATCACTATGGACAAGAGCTGGGCTGACGTCAAGGGCTTTACGCACGAAAGCCAAAAGTCTCAATGACTTCACGTCGCCGCTTTAGCTGCCAAGTGATTTCCTGCCAAAGAGCCAGTGTCCGTAGTCTCTCACGGTTGAGCTAATAAAGAATCTTCTGGTGCCTTTTAAAGATGTAGCTGATTTTATTTGGAGACATGACCCGACTGTAGATTCTATGGCAGGATTCATTAGATTGTGTCTACTGGGAACATTGGGTTTGAGTTAGCGTTACTGAGAGGATGCGATGCAAATACTGATGAAATTGAATGCAATAGCACTCTATGAATGCAAATGACAGTATTTGCAACGGAATAGGAAGGACAATGTTGTATGGTGAGCAAGCCACGTGCACATAGCTTTACTCATTGAAAAGGTCACTAGACCAGTTAAGGTGGATGGTCAAAGTTAAGCCAAAGTTCAACCAAATGTCTTGTGTGTCGGAGTACAGCAGCCAGATGTGAAGAAATGAAAACTCCTATTTCAGCTTTTTTTAACTTGTGTTATTCTATTTGGATGAATTCACATTGTGAATGTTTTGTTTCTGCTTTATATCAAAGTGCACCTTTCTCTGTATTTTTATTTTCTTTTTTTATATCCTGCCATGTGCCTTTCACCACAGAGAATCCAATGTAAAGGATGTAACAGTTTTGGAGAATTGGCCAACCTCACCACAGAATCATGCAAACAACATGACATGATCAAGGAAACAAATTGTATTCAGTGTGGCCCTTGATTTTAAAAACAGACCGAAAATATAATTCCCAGTCACCGTCCTGAAATAAACATTAATTCCAATAAAGAAAATGAATATTCTATGTTACAACCCATGTTTTATTCATTGTTTCTCTCCCTCCTGTACGTGCGGAATGTTATTTTCCACTTTTTCCAAATAACAGCTCTCCATACTTGTCTTAGCATAAATCAATGGGATGGAATGATCCATTTCACTCCAGCTGATGATGGGAAATAGATGAAGCCCCATTTTTACTGCATATAGATGCTCTCCCAAGTCTGACAGACAAATAAATGGCAACCGAGATGCTGGATTTACTATGAGCGCTGTGATATTAAACAGTGCTTTGCTTGGAGTGTGGTAAGGCGAGTGAGCCTTTTGTTTCGCGGCCACATGGAAGTGTCCAAGTGGAATCGGGTGCCAGTCTAAACCATCCCCGCAGGAGAAAAAAACAACACATTTTGCAACAAGTAAAAGGATCCAACCAAAGGAGCGCCTCGGTCCAGCGTCCTCCGAGGCAGACGGACAGCGAAGGGCAAGCAGGAGTCAGCCAATCATAAACACACGTACGCTCGCTTCGCTATAAAAGACCCCCATTAATGGAGGGACACTGGGAGTGTTTACACAGAGCAGTTGAAAGGGAACCCGCTGCAGATGGAAGGGGAGGCGGGGGAGGGGGGGGAGGGAATGAGGGAGGTGAAGGAGGATGAGTCTATTTATCTTTTGGCTTGTTGCTTCACATCAGGGGGCAGTTCAGCCTCCTCCCGGTAGACCGTGTCAAATATTATTGTGCAAGTAATGCATTGCTGTGTTGTTGGTTTGACCCACTCTAAGCATTAGAGGGGTCGGTTCTGTCACAGCAGGACCCTTTAGAGTCTCGCCTCAGAGGAACAATTGCTGGAAATGTACCGCGCTGTCTCAACAAATAAACATTTCAATGTCATTCCTCGTTAACAATTGCATCACTGAAATGTGTCCAATGTAATCCATCTTCTGCGTGGGACAGTTTCGGACCTTCTGGGGGCCCTAAGTCACATCCCACTTGCTCGCTGTCTCAATTTTCCTGAATTCTGAAATATACATCAAGCTAAAACAAACATAGCGATAGCTTCTCAGTTCCCCACCCAAACCATTGTGACCCGGGCCAAACTATGTATCCAAATGTATGTATTTATTTATTACAGTTTGTATTCACAATACATTTTTAATGTAATAAAATGTTGTAATGTTACATTTGGAGCCCAAGCCGTGGCTTGAACCGGTTACAGCTAGAAACGGCCCTGCTTATGCCTCTGGCCTGTTGTCTCCCTCTTCACACAAGACTTAAGTTTCAGGACCAATCAACGGCATGTGATTACACCCACAGCGCGATATGACATCATATACAAAACGCTCTAAACGACTAAAAACGTGAAAATATTATATTTTACTGCAATCATGAAACAATTCAACTCAGTCAAAAGGGCTATTATGTGGGCCTCCCACTTTGAGTCCAGCTCTGTCTGTTCCTGTACATTCTCAGGGGTCTTTGGTGTCATCAGCCAGTGGTGGCGCAGTCATCACAGTGCTGCACTGGAGTGACAGTAAGGTCTGTGTGCAGTCGTTACATTGGATGTTATTTTTGGATCCATCCTCCCCCATCCATCCAGACATCCTTCCCTGCATTAATACGTCATCCTTTCCTTTGTGTCATCCAAGTGATTCATTTAAGGTGTTGTTAAGAAGACCGATCAGGTTATATGGGCCTTGAGGAAAGGTAAAACATCAGGATTCATTCAGAGAGATGCATTGTAAATACATCAGGTTCATACTCACGCAACGGTTAAATGGTAAAAAACCCATGGTGAAACGTTGTAGTTCCTCCACAAAGGTGTTCAGGGTTTGTCTGAGTCTCCATAGAGACTAATGAAGAGTCAGTTCTTCTCCTACGGTTTGAAGTGCTGGTTCTGCTAAGGTCCTGGGGTAGTGCAGAAGGTCCTTCTGCTAATGACTTTCACAGACAATAGAATTGGAGTCTGGCATAGTCTGGCAGAATAGACCTTGTTTTATTCGTTTTCAGTTTTCAGCAATCCTGTCAACGCCACATGTGCTACGGAGTGGTTTCAAAGCATATCTTGCTGAAACATCTTTATCGTCTTTACGTCTTTATGATGATGTTAAATCTCGGCCTACTGCTATTCCAATGACAACAATAAAGATATGAAGAGAGAGAGAGAGACAGGAGATAAGGACTCAGTGACAGTTATTGTGGAACAGTGCTCAGCAAGTTCACTCACACGTTTGACTACCTGTGAGATGAAACATGAGTTCTATGTTGATGTTTGATCTGAGACTCGAGCTGTCACATGACATCTGCATTGCTCTCTTTTGATTCATTGTCTGCTTTGTAAAAACAGAACTTTATTGTAATTTGCCGGTCTCAAATATGTCTCAAATAAATCTAACAGAACAAAACTGTGCTCTTTCCCCTTCTATTCGGCATCGCTATAACAACGGTAGCAGATTGTCAGAGAAGACCATTTGCAATCGTCTTTCAGTTCCGAGCGTTGGCTTCATGTCTCATCGGTCGTTACCTGCGTACCACTTTGTGTGTTGCAGCCAGTGACAGAACAGATTTTGGATTTGGGTTAACGTCGCCGAGCAGCAAGGTCATCTTGTTGTCAGCATTCAGGTATAAAGAGCGCGCGCACACGCGCACGCACGCACGCACGCACGCACGCACGCACACACACACACACACACACACACACACACACACACACACACACACACACACACACACACACACACACACACACACACACACAGTTATAATTGTATCCACTCTGTTTGCTCTTCAGTCATATTTTCTCCAGAAAAAATATGAATAAAATCAATCACAGAGTAAATGAACTGCAGACTCAAACATTCAATCGAACGAAAACACCTCCTCACACGTTGAATACTTTGCACCTCGATGAAGTGTAAACGTGCAAGGGGGAGGGGGGGGGGGGGAGGTTATGCTCACTGTCGGTGGACATTTTCCAGTGCATTCCACTGCATTGTCAAGTTAAGTTCCAAATCATTTTAAATGAAGAGAGACCATTGGCTATCAGGCTGAGGCAGGGAACCTCTGGAAAAGAACAACATTCCAGCTAAACAAGACTCTTGACAAAGCAGAGTTGATACAGTGGTGATAAGGAATGCATCGCTTTCGATCAGAGCTCAATTGCATCCTCCCTCAGTCGTTTTAGAAAACACACTGTAACTGTCGATATGCTGCTGACTATAGGGTCAATCCCATGGTGCAACAGCACTCACAATGAAGTCAGTCTGTTTGATTTCTTGGGAAAAACTCATGTTTAAATAGCTCGTGTTTTTTCAGTTTGCTTGTGATTCGGGGAAATCCCAGACAGAATATCCTTGTTGTGTTTCTTGGACTTTCGGAAACACTGACCTGGAGTTGAGAACCGTGTTTGAAAAGGTTCAACAACATTCTGCCTTGCTTCCCTTTACCTTATTCAGGGGTAATGTGATTTCTAAGGGTCAGCTTTCAGTTTTCTATATGCTTGCTTTAATATGTTCTTATCTTAACAAAACAGTTCCTTCCTAACCTCGATCCATCTCGGTCCTCTTCATCCTCGCTTGCAGTGTGTTGTTCTCGTACACTCGTATGACTCACCGGTGGTTTCACCTTTTACTGCAGCTGTTTAACTTATTAGAACTGTTTACTGTTGCACTCGAAGGAAGTTGTCATGGAGTAAATGCTGTGCAGCTCAAAGTAACGTAAAAGCCCATTTGAGTGTGTGTGTGTGTGTGCCATTATGTTGTTATGTTCTGTGTAGGGGGTCTCAGTTGTGTTTAGTTTGATACTTTGATACCTAGCTGTTTTTATATGTACCCCCATGAGTGATGGCCTAGGGCCTGAGGGGCCAGCTACTGGGAGTACCAAGTCTGGGGGTTCATGTCCGCGCACACGCACACACAGCCACGCACTCACACATTTACACAGGCATGGATGCACTATGCAAGCACATGCGCACACACACACAATACACACAGATGATCACACACACACACACACACACACACACACACACACACACGCACGCACGCACGCGCGCACGCACACACACGCACATACACACACACGCAAACAGGCACACACAAAATAACAATTAGTAATTATTGAGCATAAACATTAACAGATGCACAACTCTGTAGGAGCCGGTGCTCTGTGATGTCTGAGGATACAGAACGCAGTTCCCCCGCCAGATATGGAGACTGCCAATTATTGCAGACACACAACAGAACTTTTCTTCAGGGCTCCTGCTTTCTGTGGACCCGTCACCACCGGTCTGTGGACCTTAGGGAGCCTCACCAAATAAAAACATAAGCAGTAATCATGTATATCCCGGTGGTACGAGGGTGGGTACTTTATGGCCTTCGTGAGGAAGGCTCCTTCCAAACTCTACTCAGTGGAAGACCTACATTACTTCCAGAGATGGTTCTCCCGTCTTCACTATCAACCACAATCCCTCACAGCAGAACAGCACGCACGCACGCACGCACACGTGCCATTTGTCTTTCCAAGGGGCAGTATTCTCTTCTCCAGCCTTTATCTCCTGCTCTTACCCATAATCCGACCCAACAAAGCCCGCCATTCTCCTTCGCCCGAGCTCAAACCATGCAGCAAAGCCTGGACAGCATTCAAGCGCTGCGCCGGGAAAGGGATCCCTTTCTATCGGTCACAGCAGATAGAAATAACAACAGTGCATGAAACCCCGGCCGGCTTGACATAGGTAGCCCTGCAACGTGACGCCGGTTGATCCCGGGCCCGGGAGGGCACTTTTATCCTCGCCGGCCTACTGAGCCGTGCTCACCCACCGCCTCGGCGACTGAAGCTCGGCCAGCCGGGCTTCAAAGCGGTTCCGCGGTTCTGGCCGAGTTCATTCCCCCCCCCCCCCCCCCCCCCCACCATTGCATTAGCGGGTGTCAGCTTAAAGGACTCCAGAGACAGATTGTTTTTAATCTGGTGTGTGGCGCTCGGTGGGGGAGGGGGGAAGGCGACCGGTCAGGCCTTGCTGTGGAGCCGGTGTGTTGAGGTGAGCCAGTGAGCCCCCGGGTGGGAACGCCGGCTGGACGTACGTTCCAACAGAACCAGAGTCCCCCTCTCTGCCGCGTGGCAGCGCTCCATTCCCCACCGGTGCATCGGTCAAAGTGCACATTTCTCTAAATGAATTCGATGTGCACACATTCTAGTGCATTTTACCGATGTGGAACAGCAAGATCAAAGTGGAAACAGGAACATGAATAATCCCTGAATCATGTTCCAAGGCACAACTGCTGGTTCTGTCTGATGGCCATCCAGATAATGAATAACTCAGCACACATTCCTGCTCACTGGAGTGGTGTGTTTGTGTCTCTATTCCTAGTACTGTGTATACAAGTGCAGTATTTAGTTTAACAAAGTGTGGCCTTTTTTGTGTCAGTGTGTGTGTGTGTGTGTGTGTGTGTGTGTGTGTGTGTGTGTGTGTGTGTGTGTGTGTGTAAATTGTTTTGGTTTGTCCTGTGTTAGGAGGTTGGTGTGTGTGTGTGTGTGTGTGTGTGTGTGTGTGTGTGTGTGTGTGTGTGTGTGTGTGGTGTGTGTGTGTAATGTACCGTGTGAGTGTGTCAGGGTTAGGGCATGTAAGATACACCAGCAGAAAGTGTGTGTGTGTGTGTGTCCGTGTGTGTGTGTGTGTCTAACCATCTGGAGATTGTGAACAGATATCCTGTTTATCTTTTATCTTCAAATACACACACACACATACAACTTAGTGACAGTCGGTGGGTGTATCATTAAGTTGGATATACTTTAGCTTCCCCCTGCTCTTGCCTCACACTCACACACGTGCACCCACACACACACACACACAGACACACACACACACACACACACACACACACACACACACACACACACACACACACACACACACACACACACACACACAGACACACACACACACACACACACACAGCCAAGGTAACGCACATCCATAATTTGACACTGCTGGTGGGTGTATTATTAGCACATCTGTTGGAAAGGACATACCTACCGGAGGTTGCTTCACTGTAATAACACTCCACACTTAAAACTCTCTCTTTCTCACACAAACACACACACATGACACTCTTGCACTTGTTTTCAAAAAGGCTGTTGTAATAAAGACCTAATATATGCAAAGACTACGAATACAAAATGAATGGAATTCAAGTACCTGATACACTCACCACATCACACACGTAATTATCTCGATGTGCTGATTCACCTGGATTTTTCCCTTTTGGTGCAAATCATTTCAAGATTTCATAATCAATGCAACTCCTATTAAATTGAAGGTGATTTCAGTGCAGAAATGACTGGCTTCATCCAATGGAAAAGTGGCGCGACAGTAAATCACACGCGCCAAATGTGAACCGGCTTGTTGTTAACACTCAATAAAAGCAGAACATCCAGATCACTGAACACTGCAGATAGGGCGGAACTGGGATCTCCAGCCTACCAAAATACTAGCTTGATAGAGCCTCAATTACTTCTGAAAGAGAACATCACAAAACACACTGGCACAACATTTGAATCCAGATAATGACTGTGGTCGAAGAAAAATGTGCAGAGCATTTCCATGGCTATTGAAGAATTCATCATCCGTTTGATTGCCCAAGAAAAGTTGTTGCATTATAAAAAGGGAATGTTTTTTCAAGGATTTCATTCTATTGCCTGTTCCTGTGAAGTCTAACCGGACCAGTCTGAGCTTGTCAGGCTGATTTGATGGTAGGGGAGGTCATTCTCTTTCAAATCACAGCATTGTATTAAATAGCTTTGAAATTATTTTTAATGTCATGCCTGAGGTCCCTGTCATCATCTCTCCATCTGTGAAACATCGAAGGGCCTCAATTTATCATTAGCATAACACTTCCTCAGAACAGCATTCAAAACCATTTGCTTGGTTTATGGGTTGCATTCGATTGAAGCTTGTGTGCAACTTTCCACTGCCAAACGTTCTACAAGCAGCCCTGTGCAGTTTCTTCCCTGGTCCTTTTCATGTTCTCATTGTGGCTTCGTCCTCTTCTCACTTGTCATGTTTGTCATGTCTCACCACAATGCCATCGTAACCATGGACACCACACTTGCTTCCAGCCACTTGACAACCAAAGGTCAAGGCCTCTTGTAAGCTTCCACCTTCAAAACAAGAGATGGGTTGGGGTTTGAGCAGAAGTGGGTTTGACAAGGTCCTGCGCGTTCATCGTTTTTTAATTTAGCTTAAAATACATTCATACTTGACATACTTTCATGCAAGACTTGGGAATAAAGAGATACCAACAGTTGAGTCACACCCCGGGGCAAAGGCTTGGCCAGGGGAAAGGAAACATGATCACTTTAAAATGAAAACCAAAACAATGGCCGGCTGGATTATGATTACTGTAGGTCTGATTATGATACCGTGATTTGCCTCGCGCTTCAGGCTAAAGCTCCAGATGTTTCCCTCCATCTCCTTTCTATCGTGCTAGGATACTCCGACATACTGGAGTTTCATTATCCAACAGAAAGCGTTGCGCCGTGAAGAGCGTGGCCTGGCTTGGCCACGTGAGTGCACCATGGGTCAGCCGCGTATAGCCAGGAGGGAATATAGACTGCAGCCATTAAATCAGCTTGAAGAAATAGAACAACCGAATGAAATCCACACTCTCCCAATTACGCCAGATTGCAAGGAATTTCACGGAACGTAATTTTCTATTGCTGAGTGCATGACTTGATAACCCTTGATAACATGATACCAAGTTAATTATGGATTGCTGTGGGTCATCACTTTAAACAGCCGAGTAGCTGCCAGCCAATAAGTGTGAACCAATTCACCTAACGGGCCCTCAAACCCCTGACGCCTCCAGGCCACCGGGTGTCGCCACGGAGCGCCGTCGCCATGCAGCGTCCTTTGACATGCTACCCGCTCACCGTTGGACAGAGTGAAGATGACGGCCGCGTTGAACGTGTCTCCCGCTCCCAGTGTGTCCACCAGGGCCTCGGGAGGAAAGGCATCCGAGTGGACGACCACGTGGTCAGGACCCATGGCGCCTGCCCCCTTTTCTGCCCAGGCACAGATTAGGACGGCCCTGGAAAGCGCAGGGTTGGAGGGGGGGGGGGGGGGGGGGGGGGGGGAATTAGGTGTACTTTTCTGTTTCTCATTATAAAGCAATTTGTATCGTCAGACCAGGGCAAACCTGGGCTGCTGGCTTTCGCTTCCATCAGTCTTTTGAAGACTAATTTGATGCTTCTTGTACACGCACCCCAGCACACACACATACATACACACACACACACACACACACACACACACACACACACACAGACATACAGAAGATCACGCACATACAGAGACACACACATTGTTTTGGGCGTAATAGATCTTAATCATCACTCTTGTCACACCATTTTAGCAATTACTGCTGAACAGATATGTGTTGAGGATGTTTGTTGTAACTGCCATTGTTGCTAAGAAGATTAAATCCTGTTTAAAGCCTTTTGAATCCTCTCTTAGCTGTAGAAAGTTCAATATAGATCTTCATAGAGTGGTTACAGCTGAGGACACTAGAACCTCTGAATACCGAATGTAAAAGGTACACATTTCTCTCACCCTTTCTTAACCCTGCTGTAGAGGCCCCTGAGAGCGGCGTCAGCAGAGCCGAAGCCAAAGTGCATGGCGACGTCCTTACTGACAAACACCTGGGGAGGACACACAGCAATTCAGATGGAAATATGGCTGGGGTTAGCCTACCATGGTCCCAATACACACACGAACACACACACACACACACACACGCGCGCACACGCACACGCACACACACACACACACACACACACACACACACTTTTGTTCAAGGGAATTGCACTTTAATTGCTAATTAGGGTAGGCAATTTACATCCTGACAGCAATCAAACTGATTGATCAATCTTTTGATAATAGCATTGACTATGTTATTATGTTATATTCTAGCCTTTTGGGATGCGCACTCACACACGCACACGCACACACAGACACACCAGGGCCTACCACGTCACCGTGGCAGAACAGCTGGTACAGAGGCTCTCTGGTCTTCTCGATCTCCACGGACACTGTGATTTTGTGTTGCTGTGGCAACGTGCTGTTGTACAGCTCCACCTGCTGGATCATTTTCACCTGCTCCCCTGCATTCCGGCCCTACGGGTAACATTGTACAACAACAACATAAATGTTATATATTGATAACATACTGATATGTACATGCACAGCGTGTTCCCCGTGTGGCTGCGCTGCTGAAGGCTTCACCTCCCAGTGAATCCACTTGTACTGGCCCAGGTCCACCCTGGAGAAGTCTTCTGCGGTTGCATCAGGGAGATTCCTGGTGCCAGAGTGAGAGAGACAAATAAACAAGGAAAGGGTTAGATGAGTCACAGTCACATGGTAATCAAAGAAGACATAGGAAGACATGTCCGAAAGGTGGAAAAAGTATGACAGAATTATGTTAAAAACAGAGTGCACTAAATAGTTGGAACATCACCTTTATCTTTGATGGTATCCTAAACCTCCTATTTATTTTCATCTCCACTTCAACTACTCCCCTGCAGTATATTTAAAAGAGATATCAAATGGCTTTCATGAGGATTAAGCGGTTTAGTTTAGACAGGGACTGAACGGACGTCCATGTATTTTGCACACTCTGTGTATTGTATATTAAACACAAGTCATTTAGTTTGGGTTTACTCAAATAAATCAGACATTTGAGAACATAATTCAAAACATAATTTTGGAATATAAAAAGCACTTAAACATTTAAACATGTGTGATGACACAAAGTGATTCATTGTGAAGTGGATCATGAGTAGATTTATAGATAGATTAAAGCAGCGGGACACATACAAATGCATTCAAAGAGTAGAACAAATAAAACCATTCCAAAGAAAAGTCCAAAGAAAAGTCCAAACACAAATCTCATAATTCCTATACAATAAATATTATGCATTTTAATAAACATATGGAATTATCATTTCTGGGGATACTGCTGTGCATGCTTCATGTTACCAACATATTGATTTTACATTCAAACACCAAAAGATTCCTTAGAATCTTTACTTGCACTATTCATCCCACAGACAACCAAGTCGAGATTTGACTTTATTACAGTGTTACAAAACGCTTCATTCAAAATCAAATGTACATCAATTAAACATAAAAAATTAAGCATGCAGATATCAATATTAAAATAAATGAATACCATCCAATTGCACGAATAATTATGCACCACTGCAGAGAGGCTGACGGCGAATCTGGTGCTAGTTAGGCTAGACTTTGCGCCTACTACTTTATTATGTGCCTGCCAAGGATGCCTTCATCTGCAAGTCTTAGTCTCAGTCAGTGATGAATTACAGTTGCTACATGCAACCAAGAACAGCACACAACAAACAAAGGATCACAGCAAACTCAAACCAGCAGTGGAAACTAAACGTATCCTTTACATCCTCATCCTTAATTCTACCCGTCTCTTGCTGTATCGTTCTTCATTCCGGTACTTATATAGAGCTTCTCATTAACCATTCATTTGATGAAGTAAATGATTCATAAGTGATACTGCATGGCTTGCTGAAGGGACCAATGGCAAAACAAGTCAGTCAGCCAGTGGAATACAACAGTCAGTCAGTCAGTCACTGTCATACCATTAGGTATGACATGAACATCTTCATGTCACACCTAATACTATAACAATGACTCTCTGTCTCCCCCTGTCGGCCGGCTCTCTGCAGTGGGCCACCTGGCCTACATTAGACCCCCCCACGTGAAATCAACAACACATTCCCCACAATCCCACGTGGACCCCTTCCAGACCTGGATCAAATAACAACTTGCGTTGGGACGCCGACATTAAAGTGAACCTCACTACAGGGGGGGGGTTGCTACATCTCCCATGATGCCTCTGAAGTGAATGACGTGCCTAAGCAGCAGAGCATCTGACGTGGCTGCGCCCTCAGAACAACCAGCGCCACCACCACACCAGTCAGGGACTCAAGGGTTGGATGGGTCATGTTAAGCGTTATCTGATCCGGGTCCAGAGGCTCCGCCGGGGGGGTGGGGGGGGTCCCGCCTTACGTGTCCGACAGCACCACGGTGCGTGAGCCGCGGGCGGGGCACACCACGCAGCACGCACAGGGGGTCTCCCCCTGCTGTTGCCAGGCAACACCGGAAATGTCCACGCCCCGCTTGGCGAAGTCACCCGCAATGTAACTGACAGACGGCAGGTAAAGAGAGAGACAGAAAGAGAGAGACAGAGACAGAGAGACAGAGCAAAATGGAAGAGCGCTCTCAGAGGCTTCCGGGGAAAACCCGACCTGCCTGCGATGAGACACTGGAGTGGATCGGGGGTGGTGTGAACAGCACCTAGCCCCGCCGCTGTGGGATAAATGAGGTTAGAGGAAGGACTTAAAGGGAACTACCAAAGCACTGGGGGGTACCTTTCAGTGTAAATGCGCTGTAAGTGGGAATGTGGCTCCACCAAGGGGCCAAAGAGGTTTTTCGCAACACTGACGCGGCCCAAGCAGGCAGCGTGAGAAAAAGGAGAATGAAAAGCAAAGCGGGCGATCTGTGTCCGACTCGAGAGCAGACCGACGGTTGAGGATAGGATTCCGAAACCTGTGAACACAGACACCCCTTGTAGACGCTCCCAATGCACCACCTTACTGTAACCAGGAAGTCCCACGCTACACAGACCTGTTTGTGTGTAGGATGGTGCGGCTGCCCGTGGTCACGTTGCCGATGACGACGGAGGCTGGGAAGGAGCACTGAGCGTGCTCCGACAACAGAGAGACATCGATGTGGTACCTCCGGAAGTCATCGAGAACAAAGCTACAGACACGCAGGGCCGTTACATCGGAGACAGATGGCAAGACAGGGTCAGGAGAGGAGATAGACAGGTAGGCAGACAGGTAGGCAGAAGGACAGGGTCAGGCCAAGAGATACACAGGCACGCACACACACACACACACACACACACACACACACACACACACACACACACACACACGCACACAGAAGAGGAAGAGACAGAGAGACAGACTGACAGAAGGCCAGGGTCAGAAGAGACACATGCCCAGGGTCAGAATAAGAGACAGACAGACAGTTAGAAAGGTATGGATTGAAAGAATAAGCAGACAGAAGTCTGGGAGAGTCCTCTTCATTTGAAAGGTATGAGCTGCATGTATAAAAACATGTGTGAGTTTAAAACATGGTTAGTGTAATAAAGATAATATAAGAAGGGGTGATAGATAATGACTCTGAAAACAAGTTAATATTAACATCACAGTAGTTAAAGCATCATAAAAGTTAAAACACACAGCCAGTCCAAAAGCAATGATTAACTTAATGTGAAATGTCAAATGAGTGCTATTAATTGCAATGAAGATGCAGGCCTACATACCGCAATAGACTTAGGCCTATGCATGGCTTATGCATTAACAATTTCGACAAGTTGGCTGAACGTTTGACAACAATTGTAAAGCTGTAGCGTACTCACTCTGCAACGGGTCCCGGGGCTAGAGACCCCATGAACGCGCACGGAGCGCCTAGAAGCGACAAGACCGTGCATGAATTGGATGCGTTTCCTCCTCGCTGCCAGCGCTGGGACTGACACCTACAACGCATGCGCGAAATGAACGCAGGCGATCACAACAAAAGCCGGCAGTAGAGCTATCGTAGCAACAACAATGATTTGCAATCCTAGCAGATAATTAATGAATGCAAAGGACGGCCGCTTGGAAGGTCAATCCATTAAGTTAGCAAACACCCTGTAATGTTTACCGTCCACGTATATTTTGCATTTTAATTAGATAGAACGCAGAAGCTTTGATTGCATAAAACATCACCGCGTTCGCATTCAGTGGACTGTCATTCAATCAATATAACCATGACATAATGTGTGTGTTCTCAACGAAGCTACTTTACTCTACTAGTCAACTTAGTTGCTTTCCAAACCTGCTGTCAGTGTCCTCTTCCGGATATTTGTCCACAACATTGATAATGTCCAGACACACTAAACCAATGCAAAGGATCTTTTGTCGCTCATGCTGCCTGTTCAAATTAGACCGTGAGAGAGACAATGTGGACTATGAGCAAAGGGCAGGTTGTTCTCTGTCAGCCGCATGTTATCGCGTCCACGAGCAGCCTTTGACCAAAGTTGACGAGCAGCCTCCTTGTTTCCGAACTTAGACGAGTTGTCCCGAAGCCGAGTAGCCAATGTCGTGGCTGCTCTGACGTGTGACGAGTTCAAACCGATGAAGTTGTCCATGATGTGTAGGCCGCGTTAAGTGTTATTTAATTGTGTTCGTATAATGTATACAACACCAGGCAACGCCACTGTATGTCATTTAGTTTAATGATGAGCCTGTGATCCTTTCAAGTGTCTTTTTATTGTTGCTGTGACAACAATAAAATACAGTGTAAAACTCCATCCATGTCTGTTTGTTTGTTTTTATTTGTATGTTTTATGTTAAGAGCAATTTGGCGAAAAGAAGTGATGCTTCTAATACGATTTTGCTGATGTTTAAGTAAGTGTGTGTAAGTTGGAAATTGTGTTATTATTTTCTAGTAAAATGATAGCATTCATTGCTTGGCCAGTAAAAGTAACCTTGGAAATAGCTTTGTGGATGTTCATTTACATTTAAATTTACATTTAGGCTATTTAGCAGACACTTTTATCCAAACGTGACTTACAAAAAGTACATTTGTCAGAATATCAAACACTTAGTTTTTTTTTTTTTTTTTTTTTTTTTGATAGATGACAGAGGAAGCTAGGTTGATTCAGACATGTATTTGTAGTTTTTAGAGAGGGTGTGTGTGTGTGTGTGTGTGTGTGTGTGTGTGTGTGTGTGTGTGTGTGTGTGTGTGTGTGTGTGTGTGTGTGTCTCCAGTCAGTCACTTGTGCGATGGCTCCTGAAGTACAGGGGAGAGTAGCATTGGACCGGCTCGAGGTCCTTCAGGTACTGAAAGCTTATGAACCTGACCAATGACATCATGCCAAGCAGAAACAAACAGACATAATAAAAAGAGACAGAAGTGTAACTGAAACTAAAATAATTTCAGATACTGTTCTGTCTTAGACACTTTTTCTTCATATATAGCAACTATGTAATTTTTAAACTTACTGTATGTATAATATATAGTTTTTATATTATTATTATTATTATTATTATTATTATTATTATACATAATACATGTATGATATTAGAAAGCAATATGTTCATGTAATTCAGTGTTTGTTAATGTGCCCCAGGTGTATCACCTGTTGCAGTGTGTGCATGGCCGAGACAAGAACAAAGTGAAGAAGCTCATTCGTCTGGGTGTCCCCAACATTCTCAACCTATCAGAGCCCAGTGAGGGCAGGTTGGCCCTGCATCTGGCCTCCGTGGCTGCTGACACAGATATGGTGGAATTCCCTGCTCTCTCAGGTAGAGTCCGTCGGTCATGCTGGCCCTTGGATCCCAGAATGTTACGACCAACAACCAAGTTGGTCATTCAAACCGTGAGCCGTCCGATGTAATCAATCAAGCAGTTCGATCAAGCCACCCATCAATTAACCAACACGGTTCCATCTCATTTGTTGTCTCTAGGGGGCCCTCCCCAATGTACAGGACAAGAAGGGTCGGACCCCGGTGATGTTGGCTGCAGAGCTGGGCCATCACTCCACCGTGGTTCTCTTGGCAAATAACCAGGCCGACATGAAGGTGGTGGACCACCAGGGCAGAGGTGTGGTCCTTTGATTTGCTCAGTTAAGGGCTCAGCAAAAATATGTGGGTGCATCGTTTTTCTTCGATACAGGTGTGCGTGTGAGTGTGCATGTGGGTTTGTCTATGTACATGTCTGGGTTTATGTCTGTGTTGATATTATGAGTCTATCTCTATTCGTGTGTGTTTTCACCTTGCGTGTGTGCGTCATTGTTTTCCTCCCAGGGGTGCTGTTCTACTGTCTCCACCCCACCCAGCGTCACCAGCACTGCCTGCAGGTGGCGCTGAACAACGGAGCGGACGTCCACAACAGCTCCGCAGCGGGGCTGCCGGTGCTGGTCCAGGCCTGTGAGAGGGCTCCGGAGTGCAGCAGCATGGGCCAGAGCCTCCTGGATCGCGGGGCCGACCCAAACGCCGTCAATCAGGTGAACGGCCTTCTGGGAACTCATTGACTCGGGAGGGGGGGGGGGGGGGGGGGGGGGGGGGGGTGCTTTGGGCTATGTCATACACAGGCATATCTGTAGCTTGCTTTTTTGTTGGCTTTTTTTTAAGTTAAGGATGTAAGGATGAAACATTTTTTGTGAATTTAAGAATCAAAACGGTCGGATGGGTCGGGGTACCATCCTACTTCTCTTGATATTCATT